>KZ308850.1:46071-351788 GCA_000376725.2 Ladona fulva | reverse complement strand
GTGCAAGCATAATTTCTCCCTCCAGAAAAATTTTATCTTCTGAAAAAAATATATATAAGAAATCATTTGCAATACACTTTTCCCATCTTCTATGGGAAGAAATTTCTTTGGAGCAAGAAACTCTCTCATTGGTAGAAAGTTCTTCAGTTGGATGGGCAAGGCTCAAGTGGCATTCAAGTAGGAGCAGGATTAAAATTGAAGAGAAATTATTAAAGAAGCCTGTGAAACATAACATGATTGTCTAATATGCATGGAAATGAGATGACAAAAAATCTAGTCCTTTGCCTGTAAAGTTGTGGATGGGTGGCAGAATTCAAAAGTTTATATGTTCTGATAAAGTAAGGAATGAGGCATAGATGGATATAGGAGGATTAACTTTCCCATAAAATGATATTTAAAAATTATACAAAACATATTTATTAAATACACTGATTTACTATGGAATGATTCGTTTTTTCCTCAAATATGATTCTTAAATAACAATTTCTTTATAATATGGAAACTTGCGGAAAGGCTACCACTAGCTGTGATTGCTTTCTCTTTCACCTAAAGGGCACCCTTGAAATTAGGAGGCACTAATGTAATTTAGAAACCTTTTAAACACCTAGCAGGGGTAAATTGTTGGTGATAATTGGTGGCTAAATATTTAGCCATATTTCAATCTTTTTACCACACATTCAACCATCAAGAATAAAGGTTAATGAAAACCTTTGAGCATGAAAGGGTTAAAGATGAGATGAAAAAGAGTAGTAGTAATTTTTAAAAGTGCTTCAACAGCTATAGCTGTTGAATCACTTTTAAAAATTGTACCTTATAAGGTCATTTTGAACTTGAGTCCCCACCAGAAATTTAACCCAGATCTGCTTTGACTAAAATAGAGCACGTTCCCTACACGGCTATCCAGAGGCCTTGTAACTGAGAAAGAATTGAAGGAATGGTCAATATCTCAAGAGAGAAGCAGAAAAATGTGGAGAAATGGAGGGATATAGAAAGAGATAAAATATCATATCCATCAAAACAAATTATTTTAGTAAGAAAGCACTAGAAGAATATAGACAAAAGCTCTTGGAGTATTAGTCCTAAAATTCTTTGGCAGTTCAGAATTTGGAAACTTACATCTCAGAATGTTCTTTATGGAGCGTTAAATATGTTTCAATATAAGAATTTTGAGAAATATTATAACCAATTAAAATGTTGCGATTTTTGCGAAACTTGAAGACATTTTTCTTTCTAAGACAAGAAAATATTTTAGTCAGTTATTCCAACTTTTTAAGGTCTTTATTAAGACGAAATTGAGACTAAAGGGTTTCTTCTTCCATCTAACCTGTCGTCAATGTTATTATTAAAACATGAATAAATTTGTAAATAGAAATAGAGAGAAAAACTTAAGAAGAATGTGAGGATGTAAAAAACCTAAGTAGTAACTTAGGGAAAAAAAACTCCACAGCAGGAAAACACCCATAGAGAAGGGGGATGTGAAAAACCTGCGCAAACCAACTGATAGTACAAGCTAAAAGGTGTGTAGGAAACTGTGTATACGAAAATCACTTGAGCAGTACTGTAACAATAATTCACTAAAACTAATTCACAAACTAACTGGCTAATAAGTTGAAGCTTAGTCATTTTGTATTACTTGTACATAACTTTGCTGTCCTCCAGCAAGCTACTATTCATATTTATAACAACACGCTACATTCGAAAGGATGCCAATGGAATCATGCACCGCTAAAAATTAAGATTTTAAGGCCAATTTCACACAAAGAGTGATTTTCCTCGCCAATCCTGTGAGACTATAGTCGTATATATACTACTCATAGTATATATAGACTACTTTAAATTTTAATTCTCTAAATTAGTTCTGTTCTCCCATGAAATCAAATGCAAAAATGTCAAATCTTCACCAACTGGAAATGTACCCGGACAATGTTTGATTATGAATATTAAACCCATAGTTTTATTTCTTAAATGCTGATCGGACTTCCACGGGTTTCATAGTGGAACGGCCTGCAGAAAAATTCAACCACACATCGTAAAAAATATTGTGAATGAAGATAAAATTACTTAAATAACACATGCTCTCCGACAAACGATATTTACGAATGATATCGACAGAATAACAATCTCGACTCATAAAAAGAAGTTCACATTTTCTCATAACCTTTAACCATCGTAAAAGATGCTCCAAAATAAAAATTTTCGTTCATATTTTTCAATTATATCAAAAAATAACAAAATTACCGGTCATTAATGAGCAAAATTACCATTATAATTAATTAAACTTTAATAAGTTTACATCTGTCTGACTGTTGTTTTTCTTCTGTCGACACTTTATTTCTCTTATAACTTAACAGGATTTCAATAATGATTCCGATAAAAATTTCTTTGAACGATCAAATTTACATTAAACTTATGATTAGAGGCTAAATATTAGTGTAATTACTAACTGGAACTAGGTTTAATTGAAAATTTCGAATTCAAACACGATCGGAAAGGAAACTATAAACAAAACACTACTCCAGTAAAGGAGCGGTAAAATATGCAAATAACTGTAAGACGTCGTTTTGGTGTGATATAATAATAGAGAACTCATTAATTTTCAATTTGTTGAATAGGATTCTAAAGTTAGTATTCGACCAAGGCAAGTCCAATCATTATGTTTTCTTCATCTTAAAGACTTCTCAAGTAACTTACTGGTAATTTAATGCTACCACTTTAACAGGATTAGTTTGTTTTTAAGGCCACAGCTTGTTGAGCTTTTTCGAATTTTATGATTCTCTGTTATCCAATTTCAGGAATTATGCCTAAAACTGTTGCTATTAAGTACTCCAAATTATCAGCAAATCAATCTGACTATTCTTTAAGACAAAGACCATGCCAAGGGAAAGCTATGCTTTTGCAAAGAATAAAACAAAGGATCAATGAAGACGAACAGAAATCTTTTAGAAGAAAATCTATGAAAGACTTACCAACGGAAATAATCATTGAGATCCTTTCTTATTTAGATGTTCGAAATCTTTGCATTAATGTTGCGCCTGTTTGTAGAAAATGGTTCATTTACGCCAATGAACCAATCCTGTGGCGTTATTTGAAATTTCAAGACGATAAACTGCAGACGTGCGATGCTCTGTCTCTTCTTCAGCAAGCAAAACTCCTAAGAAAACTTGAAATTATCGACCAATCTGATAAAAATGCTCTTCTACAAGAAGTCTGTCAGAGTAACCGGCAGTTAGAACATATAATGATTAAATGTAGTTTCTTTCCGAATGCAAGGCGACTAAGTCGTTTTGCTCTTAATTTTTCGACCGATCCTTCCAAATTTGAGTGGTCATCCATTGAATCTATTTTTGATGATGTTACAATACCTTTTCCTCCAACTGTAGAAAATGATCCTTCGTATCTTCCCTCTCGTACTCTGTTGAAGTTATTGAGAGCATGTCCTCGATTGAAATCAATAAAATTGATTGGAATAGAACTTCGAAGTAAACTATTTGTTAAAGAACTCTCTAAGCTTCAAAGACTTCAAAGTGTAGATGTAACAGTGGCAGATCATGGAGGAAATATAGCTTGGGATCTAATATACCAGTTGCGTAATCACATTGGAGAAGGTACAAGAAAAGTTCCTCTTTATCTCCATGGAATTTATAGCTGGAGTGATAGAGGACCAAAAAAACTTTCTAGCTGGATTTTACGTGCATCAAATATGGCCTTCATGATTGCATATCGATACCTCATCTCTTCCATTGTAGTTCTCAATTTGGATGCTTCTGTGATGAGTGAAGACATGGGCGAAGAACTTATGAAATGTTCATCTTTGAAAGCCCTTCACCTCTGCAATGCATTAAGCATATCTGCAGAACTTGTTGTCAAATTCCTCACTTCCTTCAAAAGCCTGGAATCCTTAAGGATTAATCAAGCATATAGTCTACAGTCAACAAGCTTATTGGCCGCCTTACATATAGGATTGAGTAATAGACAAGTACAAAACAAGCCTCAACTGAAATATTTTGGCATGAATGATTGTCCTGCACTAGATGATGCTTCAGTACTTGCATTAATAACTTATTCTCCACAAGTAGAACATTTGTCTTTTGCACAGTGTGATAAACTGACTGACGAAGGATTATGTTGTATATTATGGTTTTGTCATAATATGAGGTAAGATTTTTAAATAGTTTGTCATGCACATTGAATTATGAAATGGGAGAAAATATGTATTGGTAGAATAAGAGAAAATTAATTTTATTTCTTCTGATTAACCAGACACTATTTATTAATTATAGGTAATTTTCAGCAAACATGCATGCATATTTCACCTCCTATATTGTTATTTTCTCATTTTATTCTTAAGGATGACTATTTTATGTGACTTAAAGTTTAGATGTTTGCAACTTTTATAGTGATAAACTAATTAGGTGGTACATTTCCAAAATCTTACTGGATAGAAATTAATAGGATATTTGCTATTCATTTATAACCCCAATGAGGGTTTAAGAAGTTATGAATGAATGAAAAATGAGAAAATGTTGCTGGAATCAGATCCCACAGAAATGCTATCTTATATTTTCAGTTGTCAAAATATTCACTTTTGACTATGTTTAAAGATATTAGGATGGAAATTTTTCAAAATATTTCAATAATCTCCCATTCACATAGTCAATCTTATGAAACCATGGTGTAAAGTAACTAAATAATAATTGATGTTTTTAGGTCATTAAATTTATGGGGCTGTTCTAATTTGCTTGGAAGCAGTTTTAAGAAAATACCTGCATTTGCCCACTACCTCAAATTATTGATGGTTGGAGACAAAAATACTTCAGGATTCAAAGACAAAAAGAAAGAAGAAAGAGTAATTTCCCTGCAAAAACTGATGCCGAATTTAAAAGTTCATTATTCTCTGTTTCCTCCAAGAGGATGGAAGAAATTTTGTGGCCATTCTGAATCATAGAGTATTTGTTAACTTAGCACCACTCCTTCAACTTTAATTTTTGAGTATTGATGAATATTTATTTCAAATCAATGAAATGACAATGTTAGAAAAATATGATTATTTCATTAATCAATAATAAGTTATTAAAATAGTTAATAAATAACATGGTAAAAATAATACCATACACAAATAATTTAATCAAGGAAAATTGTTCTAATCCACCATATTGTTGCATGTATTGCAAAACTGTAATTGCTCCTCAATTTCTTTCCATAATAATGGGCCTTTTTCCTTGAAATAACTTCAAATGAAGTATCACTCATTTATTTTTATTGCTCCATATAAAATAAGTGCAATAAAAATTTTTATTGATTTTTACCAATATTATAAAATGTTATGTTTTATCAATAAATAAATCTATTTCATTTGACAAAATTTTAATCATTTGAAGAGATAAATCACCAATTTCCATGAGTATGACTATTTAATCGATTCTTAACTCTGCAACATAATATTGTTATTAAAAAAGTTCACATTTCTGTTAAATTAATTTTGATTACCAGAAAGTATTGTTAAAATATAACCATAGCTAACAAACTCAACCAAATAAAATTGCATTTAATTACTTCAACACAAAAGTAATAAATAAGGTCAATTTATTCTTTCAATTTTTTCATCCTACGTCTATTTTTGGTAGTTACAGGGGAAATCATGCTTAAGATGCTCACAATAGTTTGTTTTTGATACATTGACTCCTGATTGCAAATGTTAAGGACCTTCAGTCTGATCAGTTCTGAGCTAGATTATATACAAGATTCTATTAGGGCTGCAATGGAAAATCTGTTTATATCTAAGAACATGACAGAAGATGGCATCTGCTGACTTGGCAAAAAAACTTGCATAACAAAGGATTGTAACTATTGTATATGAGTTATTCCTTAAATGGTAGAAATTAAGTAGAAAGAAGCAGAATTTTTTCAAAAACTTTATTCTTGCAATAACTGAGGAGAAACAAAATCATTGGTTTTCTTCATTGATATCACTGTTTCTCAGAGCCAACATTGATAAACCTTAGTAAAACACATAATTCACCAAATTCACAGATAATGTACAAAATATATGCATGACAATGCACTAGTGTTTTGTTAATATTTTTGAGGTTTGTATCAACACATTAATTCTTTATTCTAAAATCTTGGCTCTCTTAATAAAAAAGCACAGTTACTTTTAAAGAAGCACTAATAACTTAAAATGTGTTTAGTGATGATTTTTAAGATATTTTTATAAAAATATACAATTTTCTTCAGGATATAGTAAAAATAGAATGTTTCAACTTGGCAGTACATTGGCTTGTGACCTTATTTTAAACAAGCTTTAAATTTAATGATTTTAAAATACCAGGAAAGAACCACATTTATTTTTAAAAGATGAGAGTTAATAAAGCAATGAAGAAGTAGATGAGATATAAGTATAACTGAATAACATAATGATAGGTGAAAATGAACACTAAGAGGATACGGCAAAGGAACAACAATTAGCAATTTTGAAGCTTGTTAAATAACTTTCCATTTTCTATTATGTATAAATGTCCATTTGATGCACTGAATTTACAATCAGACAATTTTACTTGCACTTTAAAGATCAGTGCACAGTAATCTGCAAATATTCACAAAAAGTGGTATGTACCATTTATGCTTGGCAACAAGCTACATCATTCAAAATGAACAGATAAAAGATGCCCAGAAAATCTTAAACCTGATATGCTTATTTCTTTTGTGATCCTGCAGAATTCAATCATGACAACTGCCAAATTAAATTAAATGACTAGCCTTTACAAAGTATATTTACAAATTATAGTGACAGGTTACTAAATTACTAAGCTCTTACAAAAACAGTAACTCAGCATAGTTTCAAAATCATACAGAAAACCAAATCATTAGAATACATACACACGCACACACACACTAAAAATACAAATATAATTTTACAAAATGATAGTTCATGGTAGGAAAAGTGCAGAAATGGGAATCAGTAGGATATATCACTAAACACAATCGAGTTGTGCTGATTCACCAGTTCCTATGATGCACATGGCACTGCCTTTTTTCAAAATAAGAGAGTATTTACAGATATTGCTAAATTAAAATTACCCAGCTCCATTGGAACTGTTAGTATGGCCTTTAGCATTATTGTTTGATCCTTGGGAGAGTTCTGTCTTGCCACCTAACTGCTTCCTGGCAGTAGGAACCTGCTCAATTGCTTCCATCTGATCACTGTACTCTATGTACAGTCTTTGTAGCCTTAAATTTGAACCTATCACAGCCAGCACTTCCCTTAAAAGACTATGCTTTGACAAACCCTGAAAAAAACAAATTTTGAATTGTGAGCCGAGGAATACAGAAGGCAAACATTACTTCAAGAAACAATAATCATAATAGCAATTGAAGCATTTCAATAGAAATAAATGTTACTGAGTAACTACATAAAAATGTTTATCATTTTAATGATGAATAACATCTTAAATACAAGTGAAAATTGCTCGCATACTGGAAGGATTGGAGTTATGAAACTTCTTTTGTATTGGAAAGATCCAGCTTAAGAACATGTTCCATTTTCCAATAAAACCTTGTTGAGAATTTATACTGCTCTGGCATCGAACCAAGGGCCATTCATAGCTGTATTATTACTTATTACACTATGGAGTATATACTTTTATAACAACCTAAGGTTTCAATCACAATCAATTCCAGATGTACCAAGGAAATGAATTCCAAGATTCCTATAGATTCCTTAGGGACAAAATTTGACACTCCCTGGCATCAAAGCAAGTATCCATTGGGAAGTGGGCTACCTAAAATATTATACATAGCCATAAACCCTATCCACAAACCAAGTTATAGCTATATATCTATTTGGGAAGTACTGCAAAAAAATATTAAAATCCTCTGCATGTACTTTAAATAGGCAAAATTTAAACTGAGCTAGCATTGAACCCAGGATCATCAAGTTAGATTTCTAGTAAAATATTATGGTTCAGAGTTTCCTCCGTTGACTATCCCTAAGGTTGCAATGTGATTTAATATCAGGAAGTACCTAAAAATATGATTAGAGTTCCCTGTACTTTTCATAAGGAGGAACATTTAACCTGCCCTAGCATTGAACTATGAACTAATTTAAAAATGCAATATTTCTCAGAAACGCTCAATTGATACAATGTTATTGTGAATTCACTGAATGTTTAATTTTGTACTGCATTTACCCATAAGAGCTTGTGTATATGGCATTTAACATGTTAATGGATCAGACAATTCAATTCATACTATGAAAAATAAAGAAAAATGCAAATGACTGCCACTTTCATTGCAAGGAAACAAAAATCAAGGAAGGACAACACAGAAAGCAGTTAGAATATAGAACGTATTTTGAATAGAATAAAATATTTAAAAAGTTTGCATTATGTGTATCTAAAGTAAATATACTGAAAATAGTAAGTTTTATCGATTCACTTGATTTCTTCATATTATCTTTTATTGCAGTTCTTATTTGTCAGGCTGCTACGACATCACAGTATACAAAACAATTTTCCCCCTTGTAAAGCAGCTAAGTTTCAACACAGAACTTAAAGATTTTTAATAATACAGCTCTTTGTCCATACAATATCAACGTAGAGCTATTTGAAGGGCCAAAACCACTGTTCAAAGTTACAGTGAATTTCACTCTTCACATAACCATGTTATGAATTGCTTGTTAACCAATATTGTATTCTCTTACCAATTTAGAGAGAGAGACTCTTTTATCATTAATCATGATAGATTTTTCAATTTTAGAAATGGAGAGCATAGTTTTCTTCTATTTGTCTGTAATTATTATATGGTGAGAACCATAATTTTAAAAGAACACAGCTCAAAGGATAAATGTATTGCAAAACATACAGCAAATGAGTCAGACTGCCGAACACTTGTAAATGAAAAGAACCCACTGTTCAGTACAGAAGCCTAATCATGATGGCAAATAATGCAGCAAGGGAAAAATAATAATCTGGCGTAGGGTACATAGGGTAGAAATTGATATAGGATCGCAATTACTGAACAGTGACATTTCATACCAACGAAAATAATGCAATGTAAATGGATACTTATTCATTTTTGTAGTTGTAACTATTAACTTGTTATTCATATTTTCTGTGTGATAAAACTGAAACTATTTATATTTCATAACTACTTATTTGCTTGACTTAGAGAAGGTAGAATTGTTGGAATTAATGGACACAGGAAAAAGTCATTAAAGTGTGGGTAGTGCTAAAATCTTTAAATTAAAACATTAACTACCATTTAAAACTTAAAAGTTAATATGAACTTATCAAGAAACAAATGTCAGGGCAATTTACAAACTTTTTTTTGTACATGAAAATTTCAAAGCATTACTGACTGTATAGGTGATTTTAAATGAGGTTGAGGAAGAAAAATTAGGTGGGGAACAAGTAAACCATAAATATGTTTCATTTAAATTAAAAAAGTATTAAATAAGTATTAAATAAGTAGGAAAAAACACAGTAATTTCCACAGGAAACGTTTTTATTTACAACTAGTGTCATCTACAGGTGGACATCATCAAGTCTACCTGTCTTCCAGTAATCACCTGATAATGTCTGCCTGTAGATAAAACTAGACATAAATAAAATATATAATCAGTGGAAATTACAGTTTATTCCTACTTCTTTAGTATGGCACCATTCCACAAAGTAGAGCTTAGACATGTTAGATTTAAAAAAGATACACTGAAATGACTTAATGAATGACATAGTCAAGTTTAATAACAGTGAGGAAAGAATAAGACAAGACAAGTATTGGGTAAGGACAGAGTGATTTCTCTCAAAGTTCTATCCTTCAAACCGTGAAAGTCTAAGGTGATCCAATGTAAAGAAGTAAAAAACAGAAAGGAGGATTACAGCCAAATTAATAATAGGAAGGATACTGTAAAGGGACAGACAAGTTCAGAGGATCTCCTACATAAAGGCACTATTCTAGAATTTTATCTTAGAGAAGAATCAGCTCTAAGAATGATGCAAGGTTAAATTCTTGGTCTATTTGGAGCCTATTTTGACAGGAGAAATGTTTTTGATGGCTAAATATTCATATCCATAACCAAACTTGAACTCCTAAATACATATGTGAGAATTATATCTCTCACGGTCATTCCTATCTAATGAGAATAGCTTCCACTTATGTCCCTTTTAAGCCAAGAATATAACATGCAAATCCCATAAATCATAACTTATATCTTTCTCTTAAAGATTTTGAAGGTAATTTTTGTCTCAGGAGGAAAAATACCAAAGTATTCAAGCATTTAATCACTGTTTCAAAGAGTAGAAGAACGTATAAAGACAAAACTTCTGAAGTTTCAGATTGTTATGCAAAATATTTAGTCATTACTCCTAATTTTTTAAGCATCTATTTGCTTCAGAAACAGATGTTTTATTAAGATTTTGCAGCTTAGGTAACTCATACATTACATATTTGAAGGATAGTTTGAGTGCCCATTACACTACTGAAGAGGGTCCCAAGATGCCAGTGATGCAATTAACCTTTAGAGCAGTATGATTCACAGTATGTAAGGAATCTCTCTTAGAACCAGATAAAGTAAAATATTTGGATCCTGCAGTCATAGTTTTTTCGTGATTTTAGAGGAAGTAAAAAATAAAGGCTCTTATGCAACAAGATCCCAAAAGCATAAGTTATTAGCAATCAATAAAAAGAGAAAAAGAAAAAAAACAGGAGAACTACTACTAGAAAATTATCTACTCTCACTAATGTAAGGGTGAATTTTAATCCTTCGCATTCTTATAGGATTTTAGAACTTACAATTTTTTGTTTTGGCCCTGTGAATAAATATGAAAGAATATTCAAGTGGGTAATATTCTCCTTCACTAAAAGCAGCTCCTGGTTCGATTCCTGGAGGGGTCCCAAAAATGACCTTAGTTTTAACAGCACTTTCACTAAATCCTACCAGAAAATCATGAAATATCTTCCCTCTGCACTATTCTTTAAAATTTTGGATGTAATGCACATTTAGTGTCAGTAAATCACATAAATTGACAGCTAATGGAAAAGACCAAACTTACCAGAATATGACTTTCCCATGATTTACTTAGTGAAGCATACTTATGAGCTGGTCCCATTAAATCATCACAAATTAATCTCAGCTTCCATTCAAGGCCTAAAAGTGATAGATATAAAAGAAAATTATTTAAAATAAACACAGAATATGAGCTTAATGCTACAAATAGCAAAGAAATTCTCTCAAATTATCAAAGCACCTTCTTGTGCAAGGAATCTGGCCATTGCAAGCAACCAAAGGCGATATTCCGAAGCAGATTGGAGAGCTTTGCATGAGGCAAGCTGGAGTTCCATGAATGAGAGGATGCAAGTGGATGGTCCCATTGCTGATGATGATGAAGGCAGACACTGAACAAGGCGACCTGACTGTTGTGATGACCTGAAAATAGAGAGTATATAAAATGTTAAAAGCATTCACTCATTTTAAGAAATCATACACAAAAATTACTCTTAGCATCAAATTATTTCTAAATGTAGTCGTTAATCATAGAGGACCCTCCTAATACTAAAACTTGCAAGGAAAGGAACATATCAAGGATAAAAGAAAAGTACAAAAGAAGCGTAACAAATAAATTATAAATTTATCATGCAATGAATTACATTGAATTTTTGAATGGAAATAACAGCTTAACACACATAAAAATGTTAAGTAAGTACATTTTTTGGAAGATACTTTCCAGCAAATGATTGTTCATATGGATGAAGGTTTGAGTCTGTAAATTTGAAAGTTTCTTTCTAAAATTTCCCTCCAGTAAACAAAAACTGAAATACTTCCTCACTTAACATGATTCTAATTGAATTTTGTTTGGTTATAAATGTCATCCCCTTACTCTATTTCAGATAATTATATTTACAATCACAAATGCACTAATATCTGTACTTGTTATAAAATACTGATTATTCCTATAATGGAAACACCAAGACCCTAGCTACGTCCATTTTAATAATTATTTATGAACACAAATAACTATTCCCTAACCAGAAAAATCNCTGGCGATCTCCCTTCAACTGTCATAATTTCATCAGTTAAATAAAATATTTTTCAATACATAGTGAGAATTTCTTTTGTTATTATGTATCCAGGTGTGCTTCTATTCCATTTGTACATAATTTGTATGAAGTTTTGGTTATATGACCTACTGTATCGGAAAAAGAAAAAAGTTATCTAAGATAACATATCAATTATATACTGCATTTTATTGATAGTAAACCAACCCAGATTGTAATTCAACAGCCCCTTTCAGCATGTTTACAAAAGGAAGAATTGTGTTCATGTCCTACTTCAACAATACAAAGAAACCCTTTCAACAGTGAAACCCTTTCTAAAATGTTGACCAATATTACAGAATAAAAATGTCCCATATGATAAATGATTTTGGGCAAGTTTTTAAAAGATAAGCCAATAAATAGAGAATTGAAGTAACTTGCCCTCGAATGTGAGACTGCACAGAATGAAGAGGAAGAGATGAAGATTCTCGCTCCACAGATCGCACAAAGTTGATGTGAGATGAAGACTGCTGGATGGGGTCTCCTGCATTTCCAAGAAGAAGCCAAGAGCCAAGTTCCACTGAATACATGAAAGCCTTGCGAGTTGACAGTGATACAACAGGACATCCATTTTGCGTTAAAGTGCAACTCAATATAGTCACTTTCTGACCTGCAATTTAAACATATCCTCTCATATCACATGCTCCCCCAACATTTATGACAATTACTATTCTATCAAAGAATAACAACAAGTTTAAATTTGTATGCTATAACAGAAAGATGGTATCCATTACCAACATCTTTCATTTCATTCCCAGGTCAATTTCCCTGAATAGTCAGATCAACCAAAAACAAAGAGAGTGTTAATGGTCTTCTTACTGGAATTCATTATACCTTTAAAAATGAAACATCAAAAATTAAGAAAAGGAAGTTTTTAATATTCAACTTGTCATTGCCCTCTCATATGGGGGTAAAAAGGTACCATGATTCATAAAAGCAAATTTAATGATCATCAACAACCAAATACAATCTTTAAAAATCTCACTTCATACTACATGACGTGTGACAAGTGCCTACTTTTGCTTGTGAATCATAAGTTTAACATGCTGCTTAAGCACCAATCAGAATGAATCACAAAGACCAGATTGACTCAACTCTCTTTCTGTAAAGCCAAGTTAACCCATAACCATCTTTTTCTGAAGGTGGGACATAAATGACCACTGTTGCAAGAGTGATCTTTTCATAAAGTTGTTTCTAAACAACTTAACTGCTTTCTCAATAACAAGAGCTTTCTATACTGAATGTCGATATTAAGATTATCCCATCTGCTAATTGCTTTTTCTTTGTTTCTGCCTACAACAAGTAGTATTCATATTGAATCTTCAAATAATTTAAATTTTTACTTCATTGGCTTCAAGGCATACATAGCATATAAAAGGTTAATAGAAGTTCAGTTGACAGCAAACTCCAATTTAGAAATTTATACAGCACTAAGTGTTATGGGAAAGCAAGAAAAAGCTTTTGAGAAAATTACCTGAATCAGCCCTCATGATTGGCATCATGGATTCATCAGCAATCACCACTTTACTTTTACTGATGTCCCACACAGAAACGCCGCCTTTACTGGTGACAGCCATGAGGAAATTTCCAGTCACACTGAGACGTGCAGCTGGTGCAGGAAGAACAAGAGGTGGGAAGGGGCGCCCTCCCCCCATTCCACTTAATGACACACCAGAACCACATTCAAATACATGTAGGATGCCGTCTTCCATAACCACTGCAGCAACCTTAGGGCCAACAATGGCTCCTGCCACACGAGAACCCCCAAGGGCAGTCTCCCACAACACCTTGTAGCCATCACCAGAACGCTCCTTAAAGCGGACAGTGTGCGCACCACTGCCATTTTCTACCTCCAAGTAGCGACTTGTACCTGAGATCTGAATAGGATAGGATATAATTATTTGCTCTATCAATAATTAGATCAATTAAAGGCAAAGTAGCCAACCTAGTGTAGAGTGCAAGTTATTTGAAAAATTACCAACATATCAACTACCAACATGAATTGTAGAGATGTTTATCTTGATAGACAATTCTTAGGGCAACATCAAAATTTATTAGAAGCCCAGGACAGAAGAGATCAGGTTGATGATATAATGGTGAAAAGTAAAATTCATTAATGATTCTCTGAGGTTATGAAATAAGAGAGATCAACGAAATATCACGTACATCAAATTTCCATAAGATGGGGTATAAGATTGCATATAAATATATGATTTTTATTTAATTGGGATCAAACTAACAGAAACAGTAAAAAAATATTTAGTAAAAATTATAGTTCTTTATATATGTTAATAAGGAGAATTTTAAATGAATAAGTTACTTAAAACATTATTACATATTTCAATGTCAATTGCTTGCTAAAACTCGTCTGACAACACTATACCTTCATTTTTCCATGCAGAATATCTTTATAGCAAGTGATAATATTTTTGTTTTGCTTTTATAACTTGTTCTTCCATGGAGTATATGTTTTCTAATATTTGTAATTCTTTTTTAAATTAATCAAAAGCTTCTGTTAATCTTGGAATTGCCATGTGAGAGACAAGACTGAAGAGTAAAATAAAGTACTGCATAACTTCAAGTTTGTATAAGTAGGGGTAGCATAAATAAAGTATTACTGTAATCAAACAGTATTGGCAAGAATGCTTTAACAAAAGAAATTGATACTCCCATGGAGAAACAGACATGGAAATATTCTGACAGGACCTAAACTTGAACCCAAGTCTTCCACTTTCTGGGCAATTGTTCTTTTACTTTAAGCAGTCTGGAAGCCAGTAGAAAGAGATCACAGATCTTTCACATGGCATTATTGGAAATCCTGGGATTTTATGGAAATACACAACAGAATTAAGGAAGCAGATAACATACACAGTCACAATCACGGCAACAAAGTGAGATATCTTAAGCAAAATTAAAATATTATAAATATTCATTTGAAACAGAGTAACTGAAGAACATTCAACTATTAATAACTGAAGAACAAAAACTATCAGTTGCAATGGCTAGATCATGCACACTGTTTACTTGAGCAAAAATTGCATGCTTTTATTTCTTGGATTATAGCCTTAAAGTTTTTTTCATATATTTGGACAAATTAACAGATACTGATTACTTACATTACTTAATAAATTTTAGCATAGAGATTAATGAAGATTTTGATTAAATAGATGCATCTTTCCTAGTGACCCCAAAAGAGTTAGGCATTAGCAGATCTCTGCATGTCACTTTCTACAATGTAAACCATTAGTTTATAAAGACACTCTTTTCGCATTTTCTCCAATACTAGTAAACATCCCCATCAAGCATGACGTACCCTAACTTATTTTTTAAATACAGTACAATCTCTGTAATCTGGCCTAACGGTAATCCAACACGTCCAATTATCTGGCATGCAGGGCTGGCGATCTCCCTTCAACTGTCATAATTTCATCAGTTAAATAAAATATTTTTCAATACATAGTGAGAATTTCTTTTGTTATTATGTATCCAGGTGTGCTTCTATTCCATTTGTACATAATTTGTATGAAGTTTTGGTTATATGACCTACTGTATCGGAAAAAGAAAAAAGTTATCTAAGAAAAAGACCAAGCATGCGTGCGGCAAATGAAATTTTGCATTTAATTGCTAAATTAATATTTTAAAGGGTTTTTCGGTGCATTGTATTTGTGAATTTCCAATAATCCATCGTTTTCGATAATCCAGCTATGTCACAGTTGCATATGTGTCGGATAACTGAGATCACACTGTATATCTGTTATAGTAAATATCTGGTCGACATAAGACAGAAAATGTCCATCCGTCACATGACCACAATAACTCAATATATTTCTTGCCGGTATATGACTTATTTCATCCAGGATAAATTCTGAATAAATTTCCTAATAATTAAATGGTTATAAGGAATATTCTGTAAATTATAACTATGGAATCAACATTCATAAAAACTTTGTCATTTTCAATTTTCAGCCATAAGAATAGTTAGATAAAACACTATCCTCTTATATCCGTTAATTCTCCTTTTAAATTCCAAGCTTATTCTTGTAGGATAAAAATATGAGCTCAGCATCATACATTGGGTACCGTAAATACCCGTCAAGCATGATGGAACTCAATGTAAATTGAATTGTAAGTTTGTTGCAACTGAATACACAACCTATCCATATCCTAAATATAATAAGAAAAATACTAATCAAGAAAGATTTTAAGGCAACAATGTCAGCAGAATTCCAAAAAATTAAATAGTCCATTTCTATGAACGTTATGCTGTTTGTGAGATTTACAGAAACTAACAGCTTTAAAAACTTGTGCACGTTTATTCTTTTTGTCTCCCAAAAATCTTCCCTTATTATAAACATTATATTTTGGGAATAGGGAACAGTGGGAATTTCCATTTGCCATTTTTTTCTCTACCTACTCCATTTACAATCTTATATAAGTTGACCTTAAAGTATAAAATATGGAAATAATGTGTAGCCAGCCACAATATAGGTATTTATTTTGTTAATAGAATGTAGGATGTTATTTGAGGTATGAGTAAAACCTCTACAAAGTCTCTTCCTTGGTTAACAGTCTGTGTATTGAAATTAGTTCAAAAGATATTGATTACGTACAACATTTTAACAACAGTGATTTTTAAAAGATGGAAAATAAGTTAATAGAAAACAAATCTAAGAGGTATAGATTTACGGGTTGATTTGCATTTGAGATTGACCTGTATGTAAATATTAACATATTTAGGAATTCTTGTTGCTTAAGAAATTGTCTTTCTAACCCTTTGAGAATCTTAAAGAGTTTTTCTGGACAAATCTTTTGTTCAGATCAGTTTCATTGTAGAGTTTTATTATGAAGAGATTTTATGGATTCTTTGTAACCTGTTTGTTATAAAAGTTATTAATTAAATTCCTTAAAGTGATCCTAAGCATAAAAAACCAGGATCAATCTAATGGAACACATTTTAAAAGATGTGTTCTTCCCAACATACTGAACTCAAACCATTGAAAGTTTCAAGTAATGCATCAGTATTTACCTAAATGGAGTACACAAATTTAACTGGGGTATTGAGTGAGTTTTATTTTCCTTATCCAAAGTATTTGTCCCCTTTTCTCTCCCTTTATGTAAGGCTGATTTGGATGGAGAAAGACTGATTGCTGACATAAAGCGAGCAGTTGAGAGAACTGTAGCTTTTGACACTGTGATGAGGGNCTTCAAACTTATACGAGATGTAATGCTATTGACATTTTCATGAGGTCATTTTGCTGATCCTGACCGTACAAACTGTTAGAAACACAATGAATTGGTCGAGTTACTCTTATAAATAAAGTAGAAAGTGAGTGTATGTTTTCCTAGAACTTGAGAACCAGGGGTAGTAAAACCTCCAAACTTTGAACATTGTTAAATCTCTTCCCTAGAGAGATAACAAGTTATTTTTAATTAACTAATCCTTTACTTTACATGCATTTCCATAATAAATGCATGTAAAGTTCACTTTTACTACTAGCAGGGTTGATTTTTTTCACAAAATTGAATAAGCAAGAATAGCCATAAATCAAAACAAGCACCAAAAGGAGTGATATAGATTAAAGATACTTAATTTTATGGTGGAATATTGCTTTCAATTTGAAACCGTGATAATGTTGATAAAATTAAGGAAGAATTTATGAATATAGAGATTTGATAATCTCCTGGTGGATAATGTGTGAATTTTTCTCGGGTTAACATCAAGTAAGTTCAGGATATTTTGCCAACATTTCAATGGCTAACTCTGCCATCTTCTTCAGGGCTGCTCAATTCAAATTCAAAAAACTCAAATCAAGAAAGCCCAAAAAAATTCAGCAGCCCTGAAGAAGATGGCAGATTTAGCCAATGAAATGTTGGTGAAATATCCTGAACTTACCTGGGTGTTAACCCGAGAAAAATTCACACAAGAATTTATGAAATTTTGAGGATGTAAACAATCCATCTCCTTGACAACAAAGCCGATTTTTTAAGCCAAGCACATATTTTCCCCAAAAGAATACACAAGGAATTTAGGACTGTTTAAAGGTAATGATAAGAATTAATGATAAACTATATGAAGAGGAGGCAATTAAAAAATGTTGCATTTGCGATGAAAAAATCATTGGGCTAAGTATACGACCATTAGAAGTTTTTTAATCAGTTCAATTGTGCATATTATTAAGGGAGACAGTTTGTTGCTCTTTTATAATCATGGAGGCGTTAAATAAGACATTCATCAGCACTGGGACAGAAAAGGAATAACTTTTAGAGGATGCATGGAGACATTTAGCAAAAATTAGGTGTACAATAAAAATTTCATCATGTGATATCCCTATGACTACAATAAGAATTTACATCAGTATTCTTTTTAGTGAACTTCATTTGATCAATTTGTCTTTGTTTTCTTTTTTTTTGTTTAAATCCTTTGTTTGCATATTCCACATATACATTCAAAAGTAAACATCTGTCAATGAGTTCTTACAAAAGATAAAGCAACAAAATATGCCAAGAAAATAGTTATTCCTTTGTTTTATTAATTAAATAACTACCTAATGTCTTAATGAGAGTCCAGTCAGTTGCAATCAGTATTGTATCTCTAAATTTTTATTTCCTCATCGAGAATCAACAGGATATTTGGCTAGTAAATAATAAAATAAAGAAGCAATCTGTCAAGAAGAGAGCTGACATGATTAAAACAATGATGAAGATGAACCCACCTGAAGTAAACAACTCTTCGCCAAGCGCATAGGAGAAAGAAAGATTCCACTGTCAGCCATCATCGGAGCAGGGGTATGAGAACTGCTGATGCCAGGTAAGTGGTGACCAGTTGAAACCCGAGCTAGTTTCTGTACACTTGCATCTTTCCCTTCAACATCACCTCGCCTTGCACTCCCAGGCTGAAATGACACAAACATTTAGTATCTCAAAAATAATATGGAAAGCTTTTAAGTTCCAGTGTAAATAAATATTAATTACAGTAATGATACACTTACAAAGATCCAACTTCTTTATTGATTAAAACAATAACCACACAAGTTCAAAAAGGTAAATGTTTAATTCTACTTTTGACATATAACCACCTGATTTTTTTAAACATGTCCCAATAAGTGTCAACATCATCCAGTAAGAACATAAATAGAGCACCAAAATACTGATGTACATACACACACACTGATACATTTATGATGGAAAATAACAGAGAAAATGGAAGTGGCTTGCCTGTTGTGATTGGCTCTGTGATGAAGTTATTTGGGAAGAAGGTGTTCTATCAGAAAGTGGTGGTCTGCCCCTCTTGGCTGGAGGTTTCTGAACAGGTACAGCTGTAGCTGGAGTTGTAGAAGATCGGTCTTGGGCATCTGAAGCTTTGCGCTTTACTGCTAGCCGGTTCACTGGCTTTTCACTGTCAAAAAACAAGGTACTTGTAAATAGTAACAACAAATTTCTAAGAAAAACTAACTTAGGTTAAATTATTTCAGAGCAATGCAGACTATCTTATTAAAGGAATTTCACATCATAGAGAATTCCTATTTTTCCATAGTATTCATACATTGATAAATATGATACATGTCAATGATTTTTGCTTAAGCTATATTTTTCTTAGTAATGTCAAAAAATACAGGATATGGAAAATGTTCTTGTCATTGCTCTCAACCTAAGTTTTCTGTTTTGGAAACAAATATTAATAAATCAACAGTATACTGTGAAGCGTGTCACATGTGACTTGGAATATTTATAAACTGTGGAGGAGAAAGAGATTTAAGAATCACTGTTCCATACTCATTATATTCAACAACGTGAGGATTATCATAATATTTTAACTTTTCTTTATTCTATCAATCATTTCTTAATTTAGAGTGAACTTTATCTCCTCAAAATCGAAATCATAATGGGATATCATAATTAGAGCAAAGCTGAACTTCTGTTGCATTTCTTTCCTTAACTTGCAACATTACTTAAGACAATGTACTTAAGAGACACACAGCTTTAACAATGCATACTCAAGCAATGACAGTAGTAACAGTGGAATTTCAGTTTAAAATTTTAAGATCAATAAAAATCTTTTGCATTTTAAAAGATTACTTTCATCGTGACTCAACAATTCTAAGAATACTTCAAAGATTCTTTAAATAAAAATGCAGGGATACTTTCAATAGCAATAAATGAGAGGCTGATGATGAAAAAATGCATGGATTAAAATATTAATAACTATGGATTAAGATAAATTAATTCCAGTAATCTTGAAGCCATTTTGGCATATAAGTGCATAAAATTAATTTACAGGATATTAATTTTATATAGAAGATCATTCAAATAAGCTTTCCTTTAATAAATCAATATTAGATATTTTACCATCATTTCCTGAAATTTTTTAAAGATATGAATGTATACACTCCTAACTATTACAAATTCAACAAGGTTCTAAATTAGCATTACAAGATTATTTTCTTGAATTAAAAATGCAAGATTATACAACAATGTGTAATTAAAAAACTCTTTCATAAAAGGAAATGACATTTGCCATGAAATATTAGGGGATAATATTGTACAGGCTTGAGAAATATCATAAGTAAATCCAAGCAGAAGTATCAACAATTAGAAAACTTCCCTAATGGTAGAGCACCTACCCATCAACAGAAAACATAGATGACCTCTCAGGCCTTGGGTGAGTGGTTACTGGTGTACTAATTTCCTTGACTTGCTCCTCAGCCCCCTGGACCTTCTCCTCTACAGCAGTAGCACCATCATGGGCACCGTTTACAACTTTTATAGCCTTCTCTTCAGTCTGTACCACACCACCTGTTAGCCCTCTGGAATTCCCTCCAGACTGCAATGTGGCATTGGTGGAAATGATGTTAAGGCAAGTGTTTGACGAATGTTGTGATGAATTGGAAATGTTTGGCTGCACTATAACATCATCTCTTTTCTCTATCACAATGCGACTCTTTGGCTCTGATGAACTGCTAAATGTTGGTTGCTGAGAGTTAGATGCTCCAAATGGCTGGGGCTGATCACTGTTAAAGAATTATTATTTTTACATATTACAGCTTTATTAATTATTTCACAACTACTTATAAGCAATTCATTGCCAATGTGATTAAAAAATAATTAAAAGTACAGACACCAACAAAAATAACACTAAGTGTTCAAATAATTCAATTATTCTCAGGAGATGGCTAAGTTGCAGAATTTGGAGAGATTTTTTTCCATCATTGAAACAACAATGAAAAAATTTCAGAGGAATAAACAATAAGAATTTACATCAGTATTCTTTTTAGTGAACTTCATTTGATCAATTTGTCTTTGTTTTCTTTTTTTTTGTTTAAATCCTTTGTTTGCATATTCCACATATACATTCAAAAGTAAACATCTGTCAATGAGTTCTTACAAAAGATAAAGCAACAAAATATGCCAAGAAAATAGTTATTCCTTTGTTTTATTAATTAAATAACTACCTAATGTCTTAATGAGAGTCCAGTCAGTTGCAATCAGTATTGTATCTCTAAATTTTTATTTCCTCATCGAGAATCAACAGGATATTTGGCTAGTAAATAATAAAATAAAGAAGCAATCTGTCAAGAAGAGAGCTGACATGATTAAAACAATGATGAAGATGAACCCACCTGAAGTAAACAACTCTTCGCCAAGCGCATAGGAGAAAGAAAGATTCCACTGTCAGCCATCATCGGAGCAGGGGTATGAGAACTGCTGATGCCAGGTAAGTGGTGACCAGTTGAAACCCGAGCTAGNAAATTAAAAAAGTAATTCTACTCTTGGTGTTTACACCCCCTGCCACACGCCGGAAGGCGGCTTGCAGGGTACTTATGTAGATGTAGATGTAGATGTAGACTAATTCAAGTATTTTTGCTATATAATCCTAAACTAAACTCCAAAGCTCCAGAAACATATTAGTAAAGTAAGGGATGAAACAATTTGTTTACATTTACTTTAGATGTATACTAATATGTTTCTGGAGCTTTGGAGTTTAGTTTAGGATTATATAGCAAAAATACTTGAATTAGTCTAGAGCAAATGGGCCCAACACAAACTGATGTGAAAGAAAAAGATTTAAAGAAAAAAAGGCCATACAATTTCAGCTGAGATATATAAGGTATTATTAGGTATTAAATATTACTCATTAAGATTCACCCATATGCTCTGAAATGTTAACTCTAGGGTAATAATTAATTGGCTAAAAAGCTGCATTATTCTCCAGGGAATAAAAATGATAAAAGGGTACACTGAAGTTCACTTATCACAAAAAAGGCTATACTATGAGGATCAAATATTTTGTACAAAAAGAGAAATAAAGTAATTCAACACACCCAGCATCTGGAATATACATGGGGGTGATCCTCCTCTTTCCATCAGAAGTGCGCGTCTCGATCTGCTTATTGATAGGACCTTTAGGGGGTACCACAGTGGGACGCTCAGAGCCTGTCTCAGTGGGACCAGAGGACACAGGGGTTGAAGCAGCATCATTTGCTGCTTTCTTCTCTGCCTCTTCCTTCAGCGACAGCAGCTCTGGGTTCTCTACAATGGTAGTGGCTGGTCCACCGATACCTCCCCCTACTCCACCTTGCCAGTACATTGCAAGGCTTTTGCCATACATGCGCTCATGCAATGTCATCTGAAAAGCACATCCTTTCATCAAACCATAAGATCCACAACATATTTCACTCTGATATTATCCTTACAAAGTAGATTGCATGATGCAAGATAATATAAATCTGGAGGTTAAGTAAAAAAATTCTTTCTCATAAAATTATAAAAATACATACTTGGTCTTCTTTCAACCACATTTAAGTTATAGACTTATGTTAAGAGACTGTGCATAAAAAGTTCAAATGATTTTAGCTCATCAAAAGAGGGCAGTTATAACTGGAACCAATTCTTCAGTAAGGGAGCAGAGCATACCTCTTTTTGTTATACTGGGGGATAGTCTCTTTTTTACACTCAGTGGATACACTTAAATCTGAATTTTAGCATAAATTATCTATAATCTTTTACCAGAACTTGCGATGTAAATGAGTGTGCAAATGAGGAAACAGAAAAAAAATAATAATAGCTATTGTCAATTACAAAACAGAATTCATTTTATAATCCATGTGTTATCTTCAATACATTACCACACAGAGCAGTACATATTACCAATGTAAAATTTAATGCCATGAAATCAAGCTAAGTAAATATCAAGCATTAGTAATTATTATATGACAGAAGAACTTCTTGCATAACACGTTATTTAATTGCATCAAGTGCGTATGTGTGTGAGGCACAACACAGCAATATGATAAATAAATTACTATTAAAATTATTATTTTCTTTGCTGTCATTTGAACTGCATTTCCTCCATTGATGTTTACTGTAACTGAAGTCAAGGCAGAAATATTTTGATAATCCATTAGCATTAGAATAGGCAACTTATCAGGGAATATGTCTCTCTTTCCTCAATTTATTATTATTCACATGACTGTTTAGAAATACTTTGGTAATTTGGTAAGAACTATTCTCTTATTGAGATACATTCTTGAAATAAGGGCTGGAAACTAAACCTTAATAAACGACATTGAAACTGAAACCCTTAAAATGCAGAAAATAACAAAGTTATTGAAATTGGAAGAGCGCCAGTTGAAATTACATACAGTATACATTAATAATGGAGAAATTTTTAGTAAAACAAAAAGGAAAATAAGACAAACAAATGATCTACATAAAACATACTAGGATGGAAGGATATGTAACCCCAAAATTGTATAATGATCATGAAAATGAACATTAGATTTTGAGAGAAAAATAAAAACAATTTCTTACTCATCTTTCATTATGGAGAGCTACCTCAAGGTTTAAGCAGAAATGGAAGATTCTGTTAAGATTAGAGTATAGTTTACAAGATTTATTCAATAATTTACCTCAAAAGATATGCAAATATATATGCAAAATAAATTTGATAAAGACATTTATAGATTCCTGGCTAAAAGAACAAAAAATATTTCCATTTAATTAATAAATGAGCTTTAATTAGTTCCATTAAATTTGGCTTTAATTCTATGATGCTGGTTTTAGATATTTCTGTTCTAGATAAATAGTTTTGGTTTATTTTGGAATTTTAAATTTTATACAAAGCTTTCATTATTTGTTTGAATGTCTGCATAAATATATAATAATAGACCATAAGCAAAATAGTAATAAAATTACTGTAAAAAATAACAAAAAAATCAGGGCAGATAAGGAAGATTTACCAGACCCTTCTGCAGTAAATGGATACTCATGCCTGAGCTAGTTCATACTAGTTATTATTTTAAAGACAAATTTATTCTAATAATGTCATAATAATTTTGTAATACNGAATGGTGCCCATTTCCATCTTCCATCATTTAATTACTTTATCAATATCAAAATATTCAAATTTCAAATTATGATTAAAATAGTATATTAAAAGTAATAGATATAAAAAAGGAATAAACAGTATATGGACAAGTCATAAATTAATTAAAGGTATAATTCTAAATGAAAATATAGAAAATAAATATATTTACCTTTTCCTCAGGAGTAAGTGGGACTCCCAACTCTTCATCTGAGAATTCCACATATGCCACAGTGCCATCCCATGAGCATGCCATTAGTTGCAGGCCTGCCACACTCCATGACAGGTCAAGTACAGATTTAGTAAACAACTCTCTAATTACCACTAAAGGTCGCTTCAGAGCAGTCAACCAAACTGAGAGAGAGCGATCACGAGAGCCAATTGCACAACAACAATACTGCTGATCTTTCTTTGTGATTTTGTTGAACTTTTGTAGAATGTTTGAGTTGAATCTCTAGCAAATTGAAATGAATGAATGTCAATAAGTAATACTTCTAGATAAGAAATCAATTACAGTCAAATCTTGGATTGCAAGCATAATTCAGTCTGGAAATATGCTCCTACTCCGAGGTACTTTTATTTCAAAGTGATTTCCCTATAATAAATATTGGAAACTCAGATGATTCATTCCAAAACCTAAAAATTTTCACATACATAATAATGATCAACACAAATTACCATTTCATATTTTTTAGCCATTCAGCCCGAGTTTTCCAGAGTGTTCTACATCCGCAATCAAATAGAATTTTTTCCCGATATTTGACATGTGGTGATTATTAGCCACTTAAGATACCAGAAATGGCAACAAACAGTCCATAGATTCTTTGTGGTATTGTTTAGGTATCAGAGCCAGCTCTAAACATGGGACAAACAGGAAGATTGCCCAGGCACAAAGGCTTGAGGTCAAATAATGTCAGGTTTGTCAAAGTAAATTATTTCATCAGAAAAATTCATCATCAAATTTTTTTTTCATTTTCATATTTACCTACAAACTGTGATGTCAACTAATGGCCAAAACCCTTCAATTAGAAAACAAATTATTACCATGCTATATTTGCTGTTTCTCTCGCCCTGACAGAAATTAGATACCCCTGGTAACTGAAACTCTGTAGGAGCCCATGTTGCATATCTGTGATAATGCCAAAACGTTATATGTAGAAAGAACACATCTACATCATATAAGCTTTAAATTGATCACAATAACCTGTCATCAAAATGTTTCTTCCTCTCAAGGAGTTTTTACCAAACTAAGATGCAACCCCAAACAAAAGCCATGGAACGATCTTTCATAAAGAGTGTAAAACTGATTTTTCCAGGTTACCTGCCAAATTCCTTGAGTTTTACAGAAGAATAAAATTCCCTGAGTTTTCCAGAATTTCCAGGTTAGTGGACACCCTGATTTTTATTATTTAAATACAAATTAATTGAATTTATTAATCATTATGTAAAACAACTTTCACTGTAACTAATGGCATCACTGCTGTCTGTTAGTTCATTGGAATCTTTTTCTTTTTGTACAGGGCTAATAAAGAACTTCCCCAATGTACTTGTTTATGCCTCCTTATGCAGATTTTGCTGAAATGTGACATAGCATTGTCATTAAACATACTCATCACTCGTGGTTTTACTGTCTTGCCTGAAGATTCTTCATCAATTTCAATTCATCTTTTTGAATGTTCGTGGATTTTCAGAATGAAACAAGAGCATGGGCCTGACTTTTAAATCACCACTTGCATTAGCACAAAGCAATTAAGATCTTGTTGTGGAAGGTAATAAAACTTCCAAACTGAGGAGCTTAGTAGTAACTATGCTCCACAGGCCAAATAGCATGTGTGTACTCCATGTATTGGTAGTAATGCAAGGCCTCACTCATACATCAAGTCAAAATTTATTAAAAATACTGGCTCATCTTGCAAAACACTCGCAAACTAAGTTACTTGCAAACCAAGGTTTGACTGTAGAAGCTTTCCACAGACAATGCATTAAGATTTACTCATTAATCAGGCATACTAATTACTCAATAATATTGTTAAGGGGAACTCAAGAAGTATTTTCTAGCTTCCTAGGACCAGGATATTTTTTGCCTATTTTTATATTAAAACTAAATACTAATCACAAGATATATGTTACCAATTAAAAAAATATTTCATTTTTATATGGATCAAAAGTCTGATAAAAGCCAAAAAGTGTCAAATTCTGGATACAGTAAGAGGTACAAAGCACAATATTTATACAGGTTACAAATTTTGATGTGAAAGATCCATATCCCAGAAATAACACCTCTTAGATAAAGTGGTAACTAACTTCACTGTCTATTTAATATCATTACCTCAATAATCATAATAGGTGCTTCTGTTAGGTCTGTAAAATTTCATAAAAGACTCACTAATCACATTTTATATTGATTGCTTTCAATCATAATGAATGTCTGCATTATTCATCCGACTAACTTGATAGATGCTTTACTCTAACTTTGAAGTAAACATAACCTTAAATAATTTTATTTTACCATAAAATTTAATCTCTAATACATTGCCTAGCTTTCAACTATCTCTCTCATGATATTGTTGATAGAACACAACTAAATACATCTTTGTCTCACTCTGATTTACCCTATCTTTATTTTCTACAAACGGTTATGGACTAATGAAAAATATTATTATTATTATTACGTAATCTTTAGATGTTCTATATAATAATGCAAGAAAGCTTACAACACAAGTAACTGCTTTACGATGACCAACAAAATCCTTATCCTGGCGCCATCCTTCCCTCTCTACAATCTGTGCTGTTGGCCCTCCACCATTCATAGCATGTGCAGACACTAAATATTGTCCATCTGGAGACCAGCTTAGGCGAAGCACATGTGTCGTACCCCCACACTGTAACAAAAGAAAAGACATTTCTCGTATTCATGTAAATCCAAGGTTGCCCAAAATCCCAGCAAAAGGAATCCTTTGTTTCACTTGACATCCTCATCCTTCCAGAACAAAAACTTCAGGCAGTCTTTTTCCCCACATGTGTAACAGAAAGTGTTGTCATGAGTGTGATGCATATACCAAGCATGGGCAAATACAATTCTGGGGACAATTCATTTTATGGCATAGATATAATTTTGGGGGCGACCCTTCTATCCTGTAATAAGTTGATTATACCCATAGGTTTGCTTTTCCTGGGTCTAAATAACAGCCACTGCCAATAGAAATGAGTTTCCATTTAAATCGATTTTCTTTAGAAACTAAAGATTTACCTGATGATTTCTGAATCCAAAAAATTCAGCAAACAAAATTTTTCCCTTCTGCAGTAAATGGATACTCATGCCTGAGCTAGTTCATACTAGTTATTATTTTAAAGACAAATTTATTCTAATAATGTCATAATAATTTTGTAATACTAATTTTATGCTGCTCTTGCTTAAACGAGACTTATTTCTTTTATTAATTTTCAAGGAAGAGAATGAAGGTAATTGTCAGCCATCAACTACACCATCTATTAAAATTGCATTAAAACCATTAACTCAAAAACATATCTTACTTTGACATTGTTACACCAATGAATCAATTTTAAACCTTCATTCATAAATTAAATATAAANATACTAACCGGTGATTTTCAATTGACTTTCCATAAATAAAAATATATTTGACCCATAAATTTATTCTATGTAATATAAAACCAAAATTATGTTTCCATTTTTCTCACATTGTACACTTTTTTTGCATTGAATTCCTTTTTGACATCTTTAAATATAAGATTAATATTATTGACCATTTACTTGCAATTCCTATGAATAGTTGTCTAGGGGGCCCAGCACACTGATTTGCTCTTTGGCAAATTCTGATAATGCTGTTAAGACAGCTCTGAAGCATATGTATAAAAATGCATTAAACTTGATACACATCTCAATTACTAGCAACTTGACATGGAAAACAGGAAACAATTATAAATGGTCAAAGGCAATGAAGAATTTAATCTACTATATAGTTTCTCACTTTGCTATACATTATTATTGTTAAATTATATTCATTGAAAAGAACATTGATCATCTCCTCATAAATACTCTTGATTCAAAACCATATTTCACAACAACATTTGATAAAAGCATCATTTTCCTTCTATCCTATCATCCCATTTGATGCACCAATGTATACATTTTATATCGTTACAGTTTCCTGGCTTAATCATAGCATGAAATATCAAAGGAATGACTTCTTAGCCTCAACTGATAAGACATTGAGATGAAAAGATATTTTCATCCTTAGAACAGTGAATCAAAAGGAAGCCTACTATCAGCTTCTATCATATTCATTTTTTTAAGAACTGCTTAGCATTACTCCATATTTAAAATTATAATGTAATTGCAATGACAAGATAATAATCCAACAGGGGGAATCTTTTGACGATGAATGAAAAAAATATTACCAATAAGATATATTTCATTAAATTTCACATATATAAGTGTGTTACTGCTAACATTTCAATTTTTGTATTTCACAGATATATTTAATGTAATGCAATTGATTATCAAGTCATGATTTACTACAGCAAGACACTTGTAGGTATCAAATAGTTAATGTTTTTTAGAAAGGGTCAAGGTTCGTAATGCTAAACATATACTCCATTCCACTTACTTCTTCAAAAGGTTCAGAGATAACTGTATCTTCTTTCCAATCAGCTGTGCGCCAGATTCGCAAGGTTTTGTCATCTGATTGGGATGCCACAAATTTTCCAACAGGATCCCAAGCCAAACCTTTTACCATTCCAGAGTGTCCTTTCAAAACTGCTACCATTTCTGAAAACCAGAGATGTATCACAATAGCCTTGGTCATGCATTTTTAGATGTTAAAAGAAGTGACTGTGATTAAAATTAAACTTCAGACAAGCAAACTTTTATTTAAACTAAAAATCTGGTTTACCAGGCAAGTTCAGAGCATTCCAAATTATAACTGTATTGTCCACTGAACAAGTAGCCAGCCATGCATCATGAGGAGACCAAGCTAGATCTAAAACATCTCCTCCATGTCCACGAAGGGTTGAAACACATCTCCAACTTTCTACGTTCACTTTACCTCCTCCACCAAAAACAGTGCTTCCTTCAAAAGGAGAAATAAAGCTATTTGTAAAACGTATATCTCATGGGTAAGGTAAATTTAACAAACAACTATACGAAGCGGTTATAAACTAAACAGAAACGTTAAGTAAATTAGAATTCTTTTTAGGATCAATGCGACAATAGAAGTAATTACTTACCTGACGAATAACTACCAATTTTCCAAACCATTACAAGTTTATCATCGCCCCCTGAGGCCAGAAATTTTCCTGAGGCACTCCATCGAACACAGTTGACGCAAGCTGAACAAAAAGGATAAATATATTAACGAAGCCTGCCATCATATATTATCACAAATGTGCAAATATACTTTTCCAGTTACCAAGGTGGTTGTCAATCTGACACAACATCTTCGGAACGTTTTCATCCATTTCACTTTTGTGGCTGATAACTGGAGCCATATTCCAGATGACAACCCGCCCTGAGTCCTCCCCTAGAAATGATTTCAATATTTAACTCATAAATTCTAAAAGTCAACAACCTAATGTTCGAGGTGGTTCACGTAATGCATGAAGATGAAAAAGATTTATATATATCTATAATATTATACCATTCTCATTGCTTATGAAACGGATAATTTAAGTCTTACATTTCAAACTTAATAACAAATCTACTGCATTTACCTTGGCCTCCAGTTGCAAAGCGGGACCCATCGGGATGAATGTCAACGGAAAATATTGGAAGGTCTGCATAAAAAGATGGTTTAAAAAACACGATCAAGTCTTCCCTGAATATAATGATTTACATAAAACTAGGTGCTTCAGACATGAGAAGCTAAAATTCGAATATATTTTTTCTAGCATTCATGACAATAAAAATGATTCAAAATGGCGAAATCTATTATAAAAGCAGTTCTTTTTCCAATAGAGAAAAATAAGAAGGAAAATGAAAACTCATAGTATTCATCAAACCCCATAATAATAGAATAAAGCAAAAGTAAACAAACGATTCACCATCACCCAAGCAATGACCATAACGTACGTCCGCGACACGAGCACAATGCAATAACTCGGTTGTTGTAAGATTTTCTTACCATCGTGTGTCACCCAATGTGGTTTCAGAAGTCTCATTTGACTTTTTTATAAGTTATGCACAAAAACTAACAATATATTGCCAAATTATCCGATACATGGACGATATATGTTATCACCGAAAGGGGCGGCAAATCTCTTCGAATATTAAAAGATGGCGGCGACGCGTCTCCGACCTCACCAACATTCTCCTCCACCACTGAGAAACTGCTATTTCCCTACCAGCAAACCCTTACCAGCTCGTTAAAGATGGCACTGAAGGATGCACTTCTTATCCTTTACTTCAAATTTTCTTTTTCCAATGCCAACATCAACGCTTACACGAATCACCCTTTAAATTTTTTTTGACATTACACCTTATTAGCTAATGAAAGGTAGGGTTTAGGCACAAAAAAATAAAAATATTCCTTGGGAAATGTTTATTTGGCGGCTAATAGTACAGTTTTAACATCGGGAAGTTACTTGTTATAACTATTCTATTCATTTTTTATTTACATGCATCCTCTTCTTATATTCTTATCAGTAGTAAGGCTGGGAAAGAGTGATAGTTTATTTAAAATTAACTAAAGAGAATTTTGGATGGATGTACAATTACACTTATTTCCCAGCAATACTACTCACAATAACATTACATTAGCAAGAGGTTATTAAGTTTAACACACCAGCAGTAACTCCAAGGTAGATTGAACAAAGAGCTTTGAAGAATAATTTTTCTGATTGCAGTGACATATAAATTACATTAGCCATGCTTTGGTGATTAAAGATGCGTGTCACTTTATTTCTGACACTACCACATAAAACAATGATAGCAGATTAGAATCTCGTGGACAAGGGCTATAATTTCTAACATGTAATGTTTGTGACATATTCATCGCATAATGCTAATAGATTAATTTATTCAACGTTGACAAGTGTATTTCCTCCAAAGCATTCCTCCTCTTTTCATAAAAGTTAAATAGACCAAATCGGAATGAGGGATAGTTAACAGTTCTGTATCTCCATTTCCCCGGATGACAACACCAGACAATTCCAGTTCATGGGAAATACTAACACAGCAGTCTACCAACACCAAGATGATTCTCCCTGTTGCAAGGGAATGTCCACACACCATTCTCCCAGGGGGACTCAAAAGGATACAAAAAATCATTAGGAAATCAGTCATTCACTTGCTTCATCATATCATTAATACAATTTGTTGGTATTAAATCACTCTCTTCAAGGAAATAAGAGAGCTAGTATTCACCCTGAAGCTCTCCAGGGAAAAAAATCTGGTCCAAATATTTCTTACATGAGGCGTTGCGGTCTTTACACGAGGCGTTGCAGTACAGAATTGTCCCCATCCTCCTCAAATATTTATAATCAAAAGGCCTTCACTGGGCGGAAAAAAGGCAGAGGGAAAGGGAAGGGAATAGAAGGCCAGGAGTGTAGAGGGGAGCCGTGCAAGGAGGATGAAAGGAACAACGCACTCCATTGTTCCACTTTGGTCTCCGAATCCACCAAACACTGAATATTTCACAATTCCCCTCACTTCTTCTTGTTTTTGTTGGTTCCTCCACGAGGTGGAGTCACTGGCCGCCCAGAATTTAAACTACTATATGTGAACTTCCTCTTGTCAGCAGGCTAAAAAACAAGGAAAACAGGTTGAAAAAACTTACATGAAAAACGTAGGAGTCCCAAAAAGATGACTACTCATCAGACTTGGTGACATTATATTCACTACTTAATTCATAAATATTATTTCATCATTTGAATGATCCACCCAATAAAGGGAAAGAGAAATTTGAGATTAACTGCTAAGTGTTTACCTTCAAAATCTGAAATGAGCACATCAAAGTCTCATCAACGGACATCATAGCTCCAGCATTATCAAACTCCCCACAGTAGTTAGGGGCAGAGAAAAGCGTCACCAACTGCCGTTTTGCAAAGAACTCATAACCATCTTCAACGACCTGAAGAAAAGGTATGTTTTAGATTATGGAATAGAATTGGACTGAAAAATATAATTTCTACATTCACCCTTTCATTCACCAAAAATTTGAGTACATAAATGAATACAAAAACACAAATTTGAGAGCATATTTGTTGGCATTAGGTCCCTGCCTTCACAAACATGAATTAGTCTTCAAACCCAAATAAAGATACATAAATAAACACACCCATTAAATTAAAATTTTACTATATTGATACCCACAGGTTGGGAATCCTTGAAAGAAAAGGGATTAGATGGTAGCCTGAGGTTGCTTTATAAATTCAGAGAAAGTATATTATCGGGAGACTTAATCAGTATTATGTGACCCACTGCTACTTCAGCTGCTCTAACAAAGGTAAAATAATAGAAACAGATGTGAAGACAAGTTGTTTGAAGGACAAATTCATTCTACAAACGATATTCAACAACAATACAATAATAAGGTAGCTTGAACGCTCAGTGCTTACACTTCCTGCCACATTCCAAAAGTGGACAAGCAGGTTATTTATGTAGATTTGATCCTTTCCAGAAACCCAAATTTATACCTTTAAGTTAAGCCAGGATACCATGAATATTAGTTAGGTAATTATATCATGCTATAAAAGTATCCCAAAGGTTTTGCTGTTCCAGGTTTCTTTTCCAAACTATTCCTTTTTAGTAATAAAGCAACATTTACCTAACTATTCAAAGATGGTATAGTGATTATTTAAAAATATATTTCTTATTAGCACAAACAGGAGGCACAGAATAACTTGCATGAAGGCCAATGAGGATATGGAAACAAAAAGTTTGGGAACCCTTCACTTAATGTAAAACATCCTTGACTTACGAAAAATACTCAAAATGAGAATATGGCTATTAGTTTCACATGATTCAATTAAACTTACTACTTCTTTACTCTCGATGTATCTTTTAAACAGTAAAAATAAATAGGTAAATTTCAAAAAGTGAAACTGAGAAAACAATTTAAATGTTTTTGAGCCAAATTTACTCTTAAGAGGATAATAATGATCCTGCCACTCAAAAAAATATAAACTTGATTGACATTGATCTGCCTGACCTTGGGCTTCTCATATTTCAATGCTATTATTGCACTAAAATTCAAAGAAAATCTTAATTTGAAGAATTGTAATTACACAAAATACAGTGAATAACCATCATTCCAAATGGAAACAAAAAAATGTTTTATGACTTTCACAAGCAATGTTCAGTCTCAGTATCAAATGATTAAGATTACACAAATAAAACCATTTATTCACATAAGATTTTTTATCGATCACCAAAATCTTTATTCACTTATCAATGGTCAACATTTATGGTGACATTCTCAGACATATATTGGTTTTCTCATCAATAAGGCTGGAAAGGATTTGAACAGCTTCACTAATCAAGATGACAGGAAAACCACCAAGTGCAGAATAGATGGAAGTGGTTATCAACAAAATGTGAAATCACTCTGTGAAAGAACTGTCACATGGGTAAGATTTCAAATACTACCTCCCATTACATTTTCTACATTTTTATGGATTGTTTTTGGCAACAGTAAGCAACTTTTTATTACTGTAGTATAACACAATACCTTCAAGCCATAGTAGTTTAATTTCAAATTGAATGTAAGAAATGAAATTTTAAGACCATAAAATTCAATAGTTCCTTTAATGTGTTCCTGATAATACTCGTTAACGTCAAACTTTATTTAAGAAATCAGATACTAACAAGACCGAACTGAAGAAGTTGAGATTAAACATGGATGGAGGAATCTTAAATGAAGTTGTTCAGTCCAGGTGCATGTGATCATGTTTTTATTAAGCAAAGGGTTCTATTACTTTTTTCACTTCCCTTTCATGCTTCTCTTCAATCAAAGATAGTGATTGACCACTGTGAAGATGCTTGCTTTTTTCTTTGTCTATCAATTCGCATTAACAATCATCACCACCAATGGATGCCTTTACTATCACTGAAGAATTAATTTCTACGCATTACGTCATTCAACATAGCATATACACTTATGGTGAGAATGAAAAAAATTTGAATGTTTAAAATAGGGGAAAGCTACTGGAACATTGCAGCACCTGTAGAAAATAGAAGTCTTTTTCCCCTTTTAAGCAATCTGGCATATAATACATGAACTTTTGTGTTTTATTTAGTGATGGTTGAAATTAGACAGAATGAGAAAGCTGCACATACTCCATTTAAAATTATCATAATGACATCTGTAATTGTAAATCCATTTCAAACTTAAAGTTTAAGTTCTCTTACCACTTAGACACTTCTTTTAATGCAAACTATACTTAATTTATAATCTTCCAATAAAAAATACTAACTATCAAATCAGAAAACAACAGAGAAGTTACAATTACCACATGAAAAGCCAAGGATAAGGAAAAAGTGTACATACAATTTACATGCATGTATTCATATGTAAACCAAGTCTACAAAACGTCCATTTCCTGGCTCATTCACCCAGGAGATTCCTTCAAGATGAATTTTGCTATTCCATAAGAAAAAAATTCTTATTAACTTTATTAGAAAGCGAATTAAAAGAATTGTATTTCCCTTACATAATACTTTACAAATTGGGAAAAATTTACTTTGTTGTGGTTGGGCTGGGTTAGGTAGGGTAGGTCAGGTAGTCCGGGTATGTATTTATTTCCCTGACATAAATCGTACAAAAATTGCACCCTGGCAGTTTTCCAGTGGTGGTTCACCAACATCAGACCCATTCCAAAGATTCCTCTGCCACTTTTTCTCCTATACAGCATTTAACTATTTTAATTACTTCAACTCAAGTTGCTACACGTTTATGAAAATCACTTCCTTGCCACTATACAGTTAGTATTAGATAACTGTAACAATTTAAACGGAAAATTATGAGCACATTTCACTACCAACCTTTAGTTTCCTATGCCTGATCTTACTAATTTGATGAATTAATAAAGAATGCTACAAATATACACCCATATTTTTGACCCATCTGACAAAAATTATAACAATTTCCATCACTACTAAAACTAAATAAGCAGTTGCAGCAATAAATAAATGTCTCAAGTAACCAACAATAACAAGAATAGAACTAATTAGCTATTAGACCTTATCATTTAAACCATTACTTTCAGCCTCTGGCAAACAATAGAAGTCTAAGCCACTGCTTATTTAAAGTAAAATTAAAGATGTAAAAATCTGAAACATGATATATCGTAACTATATACTCAGACCTGTAACTAACTTATTGCCTTAAACACTAAAGAAGGACTCTAGAGATATGCTATTTCATTTTCTTTGAGTCGCAAATCCTGAATCAACAAAATCACCTACTCACTTTAATGTTTCTCTTATAACTTTAATAACTTTAGACTATCATGCATATAAGTGGAAGATTAATAAAGACTTATGTAGTGCCTACCACTTTTACCACAAACCTCTCAGCTTTGCCCATTTCATTGTCAAACATTTATTTTTCAAATTTTAGATGAGTAAGCTCCAAATAACAAAAATCAATGACCACATCATTAGATTCCCATAAATTGTGTAAAACCATTCTTACATGGCCATTAGAAGAAGCTAACTCCTTGAAAGATAAAAAAAATTACATTACTATGCATTAACAAAATTAAAGAACTTTCCTTTGGGAAGGTTAGAGTGAGGAAAGAGAAATATGGAAGACAAAACAATACTTTAAGCACTAAGTTATTCTGAGAACTCACTGAAATATTATCCAAATTCCAGTCATTTCCAGCCCCTATTCCCAGTATATACCTTTTTCCAAATCTGTAAGATCTAAGAAATTATTCTTGAGTGCCCAATGATATTCTAGAGATGAAATAGATAATACAACCATACATAATCTAAGTTTATGGAGGTTTAACTCCTTCCTAAAGAACAAGTTCATCCTAGCTATCATGTCGATTTGATTTAATGATGGGTTGAGAATTGAACAAACATTTATTGTTTTGGACAAAAACATAGAGAACATTATTGAGATTTTGTAGGCACTGCTGGAATGGTTTTCTCCATGTAGTCTCCTCAGAGAACCTTACCCCAAAAAACCATCCTAGTGATAGAAAAACATTGAATTAATCAAACAATACCTGATGAGCTCTGCATATGAGGTCAAAGTCATGTTTATGCAGGAACTTTCCCACAACTTCAGCTCCAAAAGTAAATGAAACACCTCTGTCATTTTCACCCCAGCCAGTGGTGTCCTAGAAATTAAGATATCTTGATCAATTAAGTTTAAAATGAAACTCAACCACGAGAGAATTTTAAGTTACAAGGTTAAGTTAAGGTAAACTTGCATATCTAGCAACAACTTAGGCTCTAGCCTGAACTGATAACGATATTCTTGCAACAACCAGTGACCATGCTTAGCCATAATGGTTTTGTTACCATTTGATATCACTAGGTTATTAGGGTATTCTGTATTCCAGGAAGAGGAGAAATAATTGACATGATCAATTAAAATGATAACTGAATCAAGAAACAAGGAAAACTCAAATTCTTACAGACCAAAATATTTGTTCGAAATCACAGTTAACTCCCAATAAATAATGAGGTTTCCTAAAGTTCAACCTTTCCTGGCTCCTTCCTCAAGTCCTACCAAGAATTCATAGCTCAAGCAGTTGATTCAATGACAAATGAATAACCACTGTAAAGCACAACTTAAACAATAGAGAGAGAATGACAATGACTTAAATCTATGGACCAATATTACATACAATGGAAAGTTAGTTCTGGTAAAACTACTTTTACCTCAGAAAAAAGAAACAAAATTTTGGGGTAAATAAATAAAAAATAAAATTCTAAAAATTTTTTAATGGTAATAGGTAACTTAAGGGTTACTGCTGTACTTTATAATACATCAAAAAATTATAATTAACTTACCTTGTCAGGATCTGACCATAAAAGATCACAAAGAAGACCTTGGTCAGGTACATCAGTGGGACGCATAATACGTCTGATTTGTTCCATTGATTGCAGATCTGGGCTTAAGCCACCATGACAGCAGAAAATCTTTTCATCGACAATTGCAGCAACAGGTAGACAATTGAAGCAATCTGTGAATGTCTTCCATAACTTAATGTTATACCTTCGTTTACCTGTAAAATAAAGTCAATATTTAACTTAAGCAATGACATCAAGGGGAAAAGGTAATGTCAGATCGCAAACTAAACATTACCTTCAGTTGGCATCAAACAACTCAGTAAAAAAATAATAATCAAGTTGAATTCATAAAAAATATTTCAGATGACTCAAATCAAGCATCCTCAACAAAATATTAGTATTGATACTGAATATTTACTCGTTGAAAAATGAATAAATTTTATAATAACTTACACTCATCATAGAATCCATATATCCTGTTGATACTGGCACACTCATGATTGCCACGGAGAAGGAAGAAGTTCTCAGGGTACTTTATTTTATATGCCAATAAAAGACATATTGTTTCCAAGGACTGCTTTCCTCGATCCACATAGTCTCCAAGGAAAAGGTAATTTGACTCAGGGGGGAAGCCTCCATACTCAAACAACCTTAGCAAATCGTAGTACTGTCCATGTATGTCACCTAGAATAACAAAATTTTGAGTTAAAGCATTGAAAAATTCTCCATAGGTAGGAAAGTAGAAAACTGATCACAACCTTTGATTCTTTTGTAATATTTCTAAGGGTTGATTGAAATAGAGGCCTACAATGAAAATAAGGTAAAATGAATGAATTTGTTAAGTTAGTTAGCACTAATTCCTGTTAGCAAAGGAATACCTAGATCAGGCATTCAAGATCTTCCTTAACTAATTTCAATTCTATTATCAATTAGATATAACATGGTTTAGCTGTATGTATTAAAAACTGTATGGGACATTCTTTCCCTATCTATATTCCAAATTTTAGAATGTATTCTCTTCAGTTCTTAAAAAAATATATAGAGGGCTTTCAAATGGGACAGTGATCTAAATAGACATAGATAACAACACTTCATTTTAATGAGGAAAAGTTTTGCACTGATGTTTCAGGAATGTTCCTGGCAGTATGTTCAAAAAGCAGCACCATAAAATTGCAAAAGAATCCTGTTTCTAGTTAAATTCTATTCTTGCTTAGCACCCTCCCAAGGTAGAAATGAATAGTAGATATTAAGCTTTTTGGTCAAAAACAGCAGCCTTACAGAATCGATATACAGTATAATCTTGAATATAAGATGCATTTTTCTGTAATTATAAAGCTCTCCCAAATATTTGGCATGTCATAGATTTTCAATGAAAGTGCATTATAATAACCCATGCACTGCAGGAATAAGGTACTTTAACATTTAAAGCTATCTAAAGGTGATTTATGTCCAAATTGGCCTGTTATAACACCACCAAGTTTGTTTCATTGCAAGTATGTACAGATATGTTGGGACAAGTATCAAATAGCATACATCTTGCAATCAGATTTTCCCCTTTACATGAATATTAAATTTGAGAACATACAACATACAAAGACTGCTTCTTCCCTGAAAGCATGTGTACCCAATAGTTATAATTGCATACTATACTTTACTCTATTTGATTGAATTTCTGCCAAGGATCACTGGCAATGGTTTAAATTGGCAAGCAGTATCACACATTTCATCGGTATTTCTTAGCCAAGGTACCCGAATTTCAATCAAAATGTAAAATTTTGATGTTAGTTAGAAGCAATGAGTTAATTGGTGCCAATTTACAAACATGCTAAGTTGATGTTATTCAAATACAAGACAATCCTTAGAGAGAATATCACCAGATTTACATGATTTCTGAGAGTTACTACTTTACTATTATTATTACCCAAGGGCAGAATTGAATTGAAAGTAAATATGTAATTGTTTATAAATAATTATAACTCACAAAAACAGTTCAAATACAATGAAAAGCTACATTCAAATGTCATGTCTCATTCGTGGAATTCTTATCTTTGATGGAGACCCAGAAATGTAAATTTCCTGGAATAATAAATCCTTCAACATAAATGAACAAGCTATCTGGGTTCAAAGCTTCTACCCGTAGGTTGTACCTTATAGAAATTATGCGCAATTTAGGGTGCAGCCAAGTTAATTGCATCATCCAGGAATGTCCCTATGTACTATTGAACACCACTCAACAAAGCTTTAGGATGCACTCACTACAAAAACCTTTATTTTACTAAGATTTATTATTACTTTTCAAGAACTAATATCCATATTGGGGATAATACACGACAGGTTAATGATAGGGAAATAATAAGGCATAGAGGTGATACAATGCATATGTAGAGTAATAGTAATTTAAGCAATAAGCATAAAAAATGAGAAGCTTAAGTGTCTCTTCACTAAGCTGCAGCACCTTAACAACAGACCATTATGAAATACTGTGAACTGTCAATTATCTTGGCTAATTATGGGGAGATACACAAAAAGTAAAAAATATTGACAATCCAAAATTACTTATTTCTTGTGATATTCATAATTTATGTAAATAAACATTTAATTATCATTTGTGCACTTTATTTTTAATTGTTTAATGGGCTCATTAAGGATTTTCTTTATAGCAGTAATAATATCAACCACAGATCTTTGTAGTAATGACAATATCAACATAGTAATATTTCCACCTATCCATGGAAAAGGTACCAAGACTTACAGGTACTAAAACACCAAATTACTTGTTTTTAAATATTCTGCAGAAAATATCAAAAACTGAAAAATTCATGCATGGATAATCTGCTAACTTAGCTAACTGGCAGTTCATTGTAATTACAAAGATACCTGGACAAAAAAAATTGAGGGTGGTTTACCTACATCTCTTTTGCCTGTCTGCTTCACCAATATCTTTAAAAGATATATCTAAAAGTCTTTTGCCAGTTCTCTAAATCTGCTTTTATATCTTATTTATGCCCAAAATCATTATGTAATTAGTAATTTTTTATACAGAAAGGTGTTTTTCCCAAAATTTTGCTGCCCCAATGGAGGCTTGGTTTGCTTGCATTGTCAAGATGACCTGGCAACACAATGCATCCAGGCCAGTTAATGCCTGCACTTCATTTAAAAAGTTGTGCACAAAAAAGACATGATTGTACAACCAAGAATAACTGCAGATAATAATGAAATTAAAAGCAATGATAACAGAAGAGGAAATTTTTGTATTTACAACTACAGTAATAAAATTCAAGGAGGCCAACTTTCCAATCATAAACAAGTATACTTTTCTTAAACTATGAAAGAAATAAAAATGAAAGGCATTCGCTTAAACTATGAAAGACCCATTTATATATTATTTGCTCTGAGGAAATTATTTTCCCACATATTTTCATTTTAAATGCAAATTACATGTAAAGAGTAAGAAGTCAAAAGAGCCAAACAAGTATAATGTCCATGCAAAGAAATGGATTTTCCGCATATCATGGAAATTGAGACAGGATGATTTGATAAAATAAATACAGAAATTTTTAAACTATAAATTAAAATGTAATATGCAAGTAGTATTCATGATTTTTTAACAAATTACTCATGCACCCACTTCCTCATGTGTACTATAAAATTAAGATATTCAACATTGGTTAAGAAGGAAACATAACAACATTGCTAGGGTACATTAAAAATTGTCATGATAGTGAGATTATAAAAAAACAGACCAACAAAATTTGCTCAAACAGGTTTGTATCTAATAATAACCTTAACATTTGAAAAAGGACTTAAAGCACCATCCATTTTCAAGAAAAAATTGTGAAAGCAGCGACAACCAAAGAGAAATCAAATTTTAGCTTACATTATCTTCTCAATTTGCCTTCATTAATTTTCATTTCATAAAAATCCAATACTTGTCTCACCTCATTAGTAGCATCATTTAAAATATTTGCTTGGTTAAAATATCCAACAGATACAAAAAATTAACATAAAATAAATAAGATATACGATATGGTTATGATGGAAAACAATTATATTGATAGAACTAATTTAAACATACATTGGTGACAAAGGATACTAATTTGTTTTTAGCAAATTGTACATAATGAAATTAAACAAAAAATTCTTTGAGATTGACATTAACTTCAGCCAGGATATTTTTTCACAATCATTATAAATCCTTCAAATATTGCAAAAATAGATAAAATAAACCAATGTGTTGTGAAAATCTTCATACTTCATTAATTCCCACTCTGATAACCCAAGTCATGGTTTTATTTTACATGTTATTTTTTACACCCCTAATTAATATACTCTTCATTTTTAAGTACTACTAATTAGTTTAAATTTCTCACTTTTTCAATAACAATGATGTTTAAAGGAAAAGAAAGGTTTCAACTCTTATGGTTGCTTAAAGATATTCTTTTATTCATCTCCAGTCTAATTAGAAAAATGTCACGAAACATTAAGGATTGAGAATTCATAGATAGGTTTACTGAAGCCTGCCCACCTTGAGTTGAAAGTCTTCATTGATTTTAAGGGAGAACAAAGACTAACCATTCAAAATATAGTCATGATTAAATACACCTAATCCAAGAACAATACCGACAATTTTTTAACTTTTTGATACAACATTCTCTCCTTTAATTTGCTTAGAATTCAAATTTTAAGGAATATTTTCTTTGGTAATGGAAAATATTTTACTAATTACATTAATATTCAGTTAAATGTGGACGAAACATTGGTATTTTAGCTAACTTCTTAAGATTACTTCAGGGGACCTTGAGAAGATGGTTGAGACATTATGCTTTCAAAACCATTTAGAAATTAATACTACTTAAACTGAAGGGATAGCTTAGCTTATTTCTTTACTGTGAGAAAGTATCATGAAATGCCAGCAATCAAACAAAGCAAACAGCATAGAGAGGAGAATTTATTTACAAACTGATTATTGCTTAATAACAACTCATCTAAATTATATATCCTTCAATACACTTTCTTTATTATTCTCAAGGAACTAGATTTGATTTTTATGCATGCTAAAGACGACATGCCACTGAAACCAAAAAACTGTATAGAACTTTAAGAATCACCAGAATTGCCTTACTTTGCTATCTAGTTATAGCAAAGTTATCTCAAAACATTTTCTCCAAAATATTGGAGGGCTGAATACTCAATGTAAGCTGGATTGTAAAATAGTTTCTAATTCAAATTTTAAAATCATCCCACTAAAAATTACCAAGTTATTTTTCATAGAAATGGTCAATAAAGAAAAAATTCTTCTAAAAATCTGAATTTCTGTTAATTTAATTTAAAGTTCGTTCACCCCTTTTGGGGTGAACTTTAAACAAGAATATATTGCCTAACAACCTAAAAACACCTACCTAATGGACAGCCAGATTTAATAAATGTAACCATGACAATGAAGTATTTATAAATTATTTGTACTCCTTGACCAATACTGACCTACCCTGTGAGGAGTATAAAAAAACGTAAAATCCGTAAATGCGATATTTTACTCTTTGAAGAATTCTATCTTCTCCTACATTCATCCAATCAACCTGAGGGGTGTAAACTCAATTTCACTGTAGAAACTGATAGTTAGTGAGCGGCAACGAAGTTAGTGGAAATTTATACACATTTATTGATCCTGGCCAAAAGCCAAAAACCTGCTGAGCATACAGCCTCGACCTTGGGGAAAGAACAGAAGTTTAAGGGGGAGCGGCAAGGGGATCCGTGGGAAGGGATGATGGAAAGCGGATAAATCTACGGAAGAGAGGCGGCGCACGCAATGTGCCCCTATCCAACGGAAAACCATGAAACTGTTACCTATTTTCGCCACTTATTTATGGGCAACTCGGAGGAGGAAAGAGTCGCCACTACGTAGAAACGCAATCCTTCGTTCGGTCGTGCGGCAGTAAATGCGATAAAAATTACGACACGCGCTTCAGCTCTTCCCATCTTCCGCTCTACATACAATCAACTTTCCGCCCCGGCGCCTTTTTTCGGCAAGACTATTTTCGCGAAAGGGGCTCGAAATGGTTAGGACGGCTATTACAGTTGCCTAGATCCCTCAAAGAGCAATAACCCCTTCGCCTGGTAACCGCCTAGCAAATATTTTCGATCTTTCTTAACGGCGCATACGCAATGCAGGTGGACTGAAATAGGAAATGGTAAACAAACTTCCGATTTGAGACGGAAATATGGACCGCTTTCAACCACGAAGGAAAGAACACTGCTAAAATTTTAGTCATCATTTGCTAGGCCTGATTCTGGGGAATCGTTAACTCTTCAACGCCGCTGACTTTTTTAATCATGCATAAATGCTGCTATTATTATCATCTAGCCTCCCTATCTAAAATAATCGATTCGATCTCTTATTCACATTGGGACTACGCTAAATGCTAAAGCTGAAATTTTAATGCTTCCAACCGATAAGATGTATTCCAAAATTGGGGAAATCATAAGAAATAAAGCTTTGAAGTTCAACAACATAAATCCATACTTAATCATCGCTAGAGATGTACTACGTCAGACCGTGCCTAAGAAATCACTATGAGAGGTAACTAAGTCGGCAACTCACAATCAGTATAAAAACCACACCCTCCCCAACTACTCAGACGCTACACCAAATGACGAACAGTGACTCTTTCATCTCAAAAAAATAAGGAAATGTTGAAACTAACAAGTTCGTTTGGATGGATCATACCTTAACATTGATGGTTATTCAATCCCAGTCAAAAGTGAACGAAAAATCAATGATTGTTTTAAGATATCTAAATAGACCAAGACTTCCAAAGCTGTTGAGAAGGGGTCTCGAAAATTTGGTAATCACAAATTAATTATTCCGAAGGGGTACTGAAGAAATAGGCGGCTAAGCTTAACGGAAACGAAAAAAGAAAATTTTCAAGAAACCCTAATATAAACGATAACAGCGTTACGCGACAGGTACAACGCACATAGGCATTTGTGCCGATAGTGAGATCCCACGCAAAAAATCGCGGTCAATTAGCTCAAGTTAGCTCCACATCAACGATGCTCTGGAAGCAAATTAACAGATTAGTACTACTATAAGATTACGACGTCTGTGGTAGCACCAGTATTTGCGTTATCGAAGAGACCTTTGATCTGACGAAATACAACATCACGGTCCACACGATGTGAATTTAACGATTACTAAGGGATCACAGACCCGCATTTTACAAGTAAACCTCGTTACTCAACCCACAAAGGAAATCCATCAATAATATCAANGCCGACAAAAGAAATGGGTGGGTCAGATATTGAGAGGAGAGGGATTGCTGAAGAATGTAATAGAGGGTAGAATGCAAGGGAAAAGACAGAGGGGAAGGCAAAGGCAAAAAATGTTAGATGACATAAAGGGTGGGGTAAGTTACCAGGTAATGAAGGAAAAGGCTATGATTAGGGAATATTAGGGCACATGGACCTACCGAAAGGTAGAACACTTATTTATGTATTGATTTGAGTCTCTTTCTTTTCCATCCATTGATTGACAAATGCTGACAGGTACCACAATCTTTCAATTTTACTGTGCTATATTGACCAAACCAATGCAGATTTGGGCAATCAGATATTGATCAAAGTGTAGAAAGTTCTTAATAATAGATGTATTTGACGATTTTATACATCCTTAAATGTTGAGAAGTATAGTTTGTAAATTTTAAACAATATCACCACAATACAATCACAAAAGGAATTTTTATTCTGGTAATTATCGTACAAGTACTTCCTTCTTGAGGTAGCTTATCAAGTAATAAAAGGATTCCATACTTTCCATGAAAACATTAAGATTTTGGCAAGAATATTTTAAGTTTCAAATTAATGCTGCCAGCCAAACATACTTCACCTACAAATTTCCATAAAAAATGCCACCAAAATTGAGGGAAAGATACATTTTTAAGCACTTCACAACATTTTTGTTCCAGATATATTTTCTTAATTTTACATCTTATCACTCTGATTATCTGAATTATCACTCTGATATTGCTTCTTTTATTCACTTCAGACATTTTTAGACTTGGAAGACATATTTGGTTGGCATTTATTTGGGAATTATTAACAAAAATCTCATTTTATAGAAGTTGTGAGCACATTTGGATTTGGCCTTGTTAACAATTATTTATTTATTTATAATTCACAGGAAAACCCTTTTACATCAGACACACAAAACGTTTTTAGCATGATGAGATATCTATGCATATAGATNTAATTCCCACTCTGATAACCCAAGTCATGGTTTTATTTTACATGTTATTTTTTACACCCCTAATTAATATACTCTTCATTTTTAAGTACTACTAATTAGTTTAAATTTCTCACTTTTTCAATAACAATGATGTTTAAAGGAAAAGAAAGGTTTCAACTCTTATGGTTGCTTAAAGATATTCTTTTATTCATCTCCAGTCTAATTAGAAAAATGTCACGAAACATTAAGGATTGAGAATTCATAGATAGGTTTACTGAAGCCTGCCCACCTTGAGTTGAAAGTCTTCATTGATTTTAAGGGAGAACAAAGACTAACCATTCAAAATATAGTCATGATTAAATACACCTAATCCAAGAACAATAGCGACAATTTTTTAACTTTTTGATACAACATTCTCTCCTTTAATTTGCTTAGAATTCAAATTTTAAGGAATATTTTCTTTGGTAATGGAAAATATTTTACTAATTACATTAATATTCAGTTAAATGTGGACGAAACATTGGTATTTTAGCTAACTTCTTAAGATTACTTCAGGGGACCTTGAGAAGATGGTTGAGACATTATGCTTTCAAAACCATTTAGAAATTAATACTACTTAAACTGAAGGGATAGCTTAGCTTATTTCTTTACTGTGAGAAAGTATCATGAAATGCCAGCAATCAAACAAAGCAAACAGCATAGAGAGGAGAATTTATTTACAAACTGATTATTGCTTAATAACAACTCATCTAAATTATATATCCTTCAATACACTTTCTTTATTATTCTCAAGGAACTAGATTTGATTTTTATGCATGCTAAAGACGACATGCCACTGAAACCAAAAAACTGTATAGAACTTTAAGAATCACCAGAATTGCCTTACTTTGCTATCTAGTTATAGCAAAGTTATCTCAAAACATTTTCTCCAAAATATTGGAGGGCTGAATACTCAATGTAAGCTGGATTGTAAAATAGTTTCTAATTCAAATTTTAAAATCATCCCACTAAAAATTACCAAGTTATTTTTCATAGAAATGGTCAATAAAGAAAAAATTCTTCTAAAAATCTGAATTTCTGTTAATTTAATTTAAAGTTCGTTCACCCCTTTTGGGGTGAACTTTAAACAAGAATATATTGCCTAACAACCTAAAAACACCTACCTAATGGACAGCCAGATTTAATAAATGTAACCATGACAATGAAGTATTTATAAATTATTTGTACTCCTTGACCAATACTGACCTACCCTGTGAGGAGTATAAAAAAACGTAAAATCCGTAAATGCGATATTTTACTCTTTGAAGAATTCTATCTTCTCCTACATTCATCCAATCAACCTGAGGGGTGTAAACTCAATTTCACTGTAGAAACTGATAGTTAGTGAGCGGCAACGAAGTTAGTGGAAATTTATACACATTTATTGATCCTGGCCAAAAGCCAAAAACCTGCTGAGCATACAGCCTCGACCTTGGGGAAAGAACAGAAGTTTAAGGGGGAGCGGCAAGGGGATCCGTGGGAAGGGATGATGGAAAGCGGATAAATCTACGGAAGAGAGGCGGCGCACGCAATGTGCCCCTATCCAACGGAAAACCATGAAACTGTTACCTATTTTCGCCACTTATTTATGGGCAACTCGGAGGAGGAAAGAGTCGCCACTACGTAGAAACGCAATCCTTCGTTCGGTCGTGCGGCAGTAAATGCGATAAAAATTACGACACGCGCTTCAGCTCTTCCCATCTTCCGCTCTACATACAATCAACTTTCCGCCCCGGCGCCTTTTTTCGGCAAGACTATTTTCGCGAAAGGGGCTCGAAATGGTTAGGACGGCTATTACAGTTGCCTAGATCCCTCAAAGAGCAATAACCCCTTCGCCTGGTAACCGCCTAGCAAATATTTTCGATCTTTCTTAACGGCGCATACGCAATGCAGGTGGACTGAAATAGGAAATGGTAAACAAACTTCCGATTTGAGACGGAAATATGGACCGCTTTCAACCACGAAGGAAAGAACACTGCTAAAATTTTAGTCATCATTTGCTAGGCCTGATTCTGGGGAATCGTTAACTCTTCAACGCCGCTGACTTTTTTAATCATGCATAAATGCTGCTATTATTATCATCTAGCCTCCCTATCTAAAATAATCGATTCGATCTCTTATTCACATTGGGACTACGCTAAATGCTAAAGCTGAAATTTTAATGCTTCCAACCGATAAGATGTATTCCAAAATTGGGGAAATCATAAGAAATAAAGCTTTGAAGTTCAACAACATAAATCCATACTTAATCATCGCTAGAGATGTACTACGTCAGACCGTGCCTAAGAAATCACTATGAGAGGTAACTAAGTCGGCAACTCACAATCAGTATAAAAACCACACCCTCCCCAACTACTCAGACGCTACACCAAATGACGAACAGTGACTCTTTCATCTCAAAAAAATAAGGAAATGTTGAAACTAACAAGTTCGTTTGGATGGATCATACCTTAACATTGATGGTTATTCAATCCCAGTCAAAAGTGAACGAAAAATCAATGATTGTTTTAAGATATCTAAATAGACCAAGACTTCCAAAGCTGTTGAGAAGGGGTCTCGAAAATTTGGTAATCACAAATTAATTATTCCGAAGGGGTACTGAAGAAATAGGCGGCTAAGCTTAACGGAAACGAAAAAAGAAAATTTTCAAGAAACCCTAATATAAACGATAACAGCGTTACGCGACAGGTACAACGCACATAGGCATTTGTGCCGATAGTGAGATCCCACGCAAAAAATCGCGGTCAATTAGCTCAAGTTAGCTCCACATCAACGATGCTCTGGAAGCAAATTAACAGATTAGTACTACTATAAGATTACGACGTCTGTGGTAGCACCAGTATTTGCGTTATCGAAGAGACCTTTGATCTGACGAAATACAACATCACGGTCCACACGATGTGAATTTAACGATTACTAAGGGATCACAGACCCGCATTTTACAAGTAAACCTCGTTACTCAACCCACAAAGGAAATCCATCAATAATATCAAATTATAGCAACCAATGAAAATTTGCTTTTCAAATATTTTAGGTCCCTTTAACTCAATACAGCTTAATCTTACGCGAATAAGAACACAAATGATCCATGATATGAAAACAAAAAATGGTTACTGCTTGTCCAAGTTTGCTAAAGGCAACCCTACAGATTCTTGCAAGGTTTATAAGTTTTAATCAAACACGAACCCAGCCACTTTACATAACTATACGAATTCTCATTTTCATTACAGCTAATTTGACTTGCACGTTCTTCTGATATCGAGCCAATCGCGGCAAGAGATTGTATCTATGATGTCATGGAGGAAAATTTGTCAGAATCGTTTTCCAAGCCACACACCTTTTGGTTCCCAATCCTACTTTTGATATCGCCTACTTTTAGACCGAGCTGGCCTTGGGCCACTATGGGTATTCCTCCGCCCGTTTACCCTTCGTCGGACGGCAAAACTAGTCGCCGTCCCCAGAGCAGCGGTTGAGGATGCCAACTGCGCCTTCTTTAGTCGAAAATGACATCATGGCCAAACAGAATGAAAACAAACTCGTCCCACTAGAAAACAGACGTGTAGTTCTTTTCAGCCCTGACGTGAATAATGAATTTCAATACCCAGCAACAGAGTCCTATCACCACATCTTTGCGAATTTGTTGGATTCGCTACAACAAATTATTGAAGCAATCCCAGGACTGCAAAATAGTTCAGATGACGTACAACCCTATCTAACTGTTCAGATGACGTACAACCCTATTATAACTGAGCGTTAAATCAAAGTCTTACAACTTACAGTTAAAATGTAATTAAATATTTCCAGGTGGGCGGACTGCCTGAATCAACCTCAACCAATTAATAAAAACTGCCAGATTTTTCTATCATGATTACTATACTAAATTGCAATCCTTTGAAGTGACCAACAACTAATAGAAACTATACACTAACGAAAATTTGTTGAACGTGAAAATCAGATATAAGCTCAGAGTTTACAAAATATAAAGCATACGTCCTCCGCACAAATTAAGTAAAAATGGAACACCTCTCCGAAGAGATAAAAACAGATATAACGGTGGTAATAGTTTCATTCCCTTTCCTACAATAAAATTCGACATGATATAAGCCTCAATTATTCAAGATCCAAGTTAACAGTAACGGGCTCACCCCAATGGACAATATTCTCCCTGAACTGCAGAAGGTGAAATGAATTGAAAATCCACAAGTAGCTTTGATACAGCTAATTGGCATTAAACTACTACAAGAATAACCAGAGAAACATGAAAAAGTAACCGTAATATTATATAAGAAATGACTAGCACATATATTTTGAAACTAATACAATGCATTGCAATAAAAAATTATGAGAAAGGGATTAATTTGTTTTTATGTAGCATTTTGGCATAGAAAAATACCAAAGTAAACAGACGCGAAAAAGTCATACGTGACTGGGATTCGAACTATGACGAGTCCTCACTTTCCAGGATTCTCCAAACAAATCGAGCCATTTAACCGAGCAATCTCACAGCATTTCTAGGGGAAACTTGGGAATCAAAGTGAGTAAAACTTATATCGCCCCGATGCTTCGGAACATACTTTGAAATACTCCCTTGCCATACGCCGTAAGGCGGCTTGCAAGGTATTTATGTAGATGAAATACTTGATATGAGATTTTGGTGGAACATCCAAAACATCTAATGCAAGTGTTCGTTGAGAAGAAGGATTACCTCGGGTAAAACTTGGGCTAACAAAGACAGGAGAGATCGTGATTTACAATTTACACTGTGAAATAACATTTCAATCCTTTAAGCTTCCTCATATCCACTACCGCATATGAAGTCTCTAAAAATTTTGAATGAATAGAAAATCCTAACTACAACCACCGATCCCTTTGAACCATAATTTAACTGTTCCGGTCGACCTACCTTACTTATAAAATTTTCAAAGAAAATCGCCCGAGAGTTGCATTCGATAGCCAATAAACATGCACCGAATAGCATCTATCGCTAAAGAGAAACGGCAATCCAAGTGTACCTACGCGTAACTTAAGCTAATCTAAATTTTAGACAAAGTCAAACAGTAAATAAAAGCACGGCACTAGGCGGCAAGCGTTTTCCTTTGCTTCTGCAGCAGACTAATTATTCGCTTATCAAGAAACACCGGGACATAAGACTACCTCGTACACCGACCTCGCCCGCCTCACCTCAAACCAATCCAAGGAAACCTTTCAGCAAGTCCCCTTCCCTTTTCAAGAGCGCGCCTCAGTGGCACTTAAAAAGTCACGTGATCTAGCAACGTCACCACTACCACAAGCTACAGGCATCTTCGTCCACTGACCCAAATACCCTCGCAACATGAATTGCAAAAGTTAATACCAAACAATATACGACCGGTAAACATTAATGAGAGCTTACTCCAAAAACAACTACTACTGTTACGACCGGGACAACGAACATCAAGTGAGCAAGGAAAGCTAACAAGTGTAGGCTACTGCCACGAAAGACAAACTAAATTGACGTTCCGTCATACTTAATCAATAGCCAACATACATACCATGAAGTGCATAGTCAAATATTCAATGTTACTAGCTGAAAGCCGAAACATGCATGGGCAATCAAATATTGTGATACGAAATAACGAGCTGTAAATGAAGGGTATAAACTGAAATTTAACGTTTGCTACCAGTGTCACACAGCCGGTATCAAGCAATTTTTTCTCCAAATAACATCACCTTTATTTTTAAATTAGCAAAACAGAGGATGAGCTACGTATTTCATCAGAGAAAAGGGTTTAAAGAATCAGCAACTAATAATATTCTTCACAAAGAACTCATCGCAAAATATCCAAAGTACATCATTTTCCATTTGAAAAAGTGGCTCGAGTAGACTGCTTGTGTCTTATTCACCTGAGAAATAGCAAACGACTACAACCGGTGCTTCTGTACTAACCAAACAAAATATAACTTATTTGAAACTCTTGAACATAGTAAGGAATTCACACAACAAATTACTGAAAGCTTAATTATAATTTTCAGAATGACATAGAGGTTCCAAAAACAATTCATTTCAAAACAAAAATCGTTCAAATTTGGTCAACAGCTTAATTTTAACTCGAATCGATAAAGAGGTAAAGGTGAAAAATAACTCTACTCACCACATATTTTTAGAGGAGCTTCTAATTCTAACAGTATTGGTTGAGATAGGAAAATTTCACGAGACTTCAAACACAAGCTACGAATTTCACTTTCTGTTAATTGGACGTTCTTCCCTGGTCTTGCACCACGAACTAAAAATAAAAATTTTAAGACAAACTAATGAAAACCAAGTTTTACAAACCCACTAAAAACTACTTCAAAAATATAAACACTGACAAGAACTGATGTTCTTATCATTAGAAATGGTGGAAAACAGTGATAACTTCCACAACAGTAATGCTCAGATACTTCAACGACGAAATAAATTCAGTATAAACGTTAAACTGTGACTCAAAATTAGAAATAATTGTTAAATAACAGAAATGGTAATTCCATTACACTGATAAGAAGAATTTTTTTAGCATTCATATTTCGCAACGGTCAACGACAACAAACATTTTACCTTCTAAGAGCCGTGCTATAATACTGTCAATGTTCAATTTATCTGTTTCAGCCATTGGCCCGTTACACGAAGAACAAAATAAGTAACTTTTAAAACAAAACTGTACAGGGATGGTTTGGATATATGATGATAATGATGCCCAGGTTAATTCAAGTCCCTCGCCCTTAAAATACTAAGATGGCAGCTCGACGTTGCGTGACGTCATTCCAGTTTTTTCAAGGCAACTCCTCACTCGAAGTACGTTTACAGAATTCAGCACCAGGTAGCACCACTATCTAGTCAATGTAGCGTATTTTGTTTGATAAATGCGTGTATTTACGATATGCGCGGTATTATTTGCTTCTATGGAAACACGCAATTAGCTTTACACATCCGGAACCAAAAGCAAAATTTCCGAAATTGCTGTAAAAACACATATTTAAAATGAAAACTTGGGTTCGACAAAGAAAGAGCGAATTGCGTCGCAAATTATTTGTCATAACTACACTAGGAAACTATTGACTAAAGATTTTAATGTGATGTGATTTTTCTAATGAACAAATGATTTATGCGATTCGAATAATTTATCTGCAAAGTATCCAGAAAAAATCTTGTTAAGTTATCGTAAAATCATTGACTAATTCATCTTGGCTAAGGATGGACATAAAGTTCAAAATAAGGAGATATTTTTAGTATGCATATTTTCTTGTCGTCATTTCGGTTTAAATCTTACATTGGAAACAGAATCTGTCGTAAAAGAAACCTAAATGAAAGAAAAATACATTTAGCGAATTATTACCACTCTACGAAAAGACGCGAATATCCTTATAGAGAACTGATGCAGAGACGTTTGCAAATAGTTATAGTAGTGCGATATTTAAATTTTTTATGCATATCATATTCCTACCATAAAATCTACCTTGCGCAACGTTATTACTCTCGAAGATTAAGCAAAAGTGACCAGGAAAACGTTCGTTATCATTACATCCCACCGGAAATATATATAAAGTTTCAGAAGATATTATTGGAAATTTTCTAGAATGGTGCTCAGTAAGAGGTAATATCCCTCGAAAATCTAGATTTTTTTCAGAAGCCTGTCAGAGGCACCATTCGTTTATTGATCCTTTATTCGTGCCTTTTTCAATTTTCGACGACAACAAGTTCTTCTAGTGAATGTGTAGTTACAAAGAGGAATTTTTTGTTTTTCAGCGCTGACTCGTATCAATGATAACTGATATAACGTTAGCATAAATCTAGATTATTAAATATGATATCTTTTCTTTAGTCCGGAAATCAAAATATCACTGCGGCGTATCTCTATACTACAAGGGATGTTGATTTAAAAAAGGTTACACCTCCTTATGATAGCAGTAAAATTAAAGCTGCTTCGATAGTTAATGTCCTTTGGCACGTGGGCCTTCACCGGGAATCGAACCCATTACTGTTTTCACCGGAGTCGAACGCGTTACTCACATGTCTATCCAGTGTCCCATCTTCAGACAATTCCCCAAAGATGTCCTCAAATTGTGACAAATAATTTTGAATGATATAGAGATGATATTATGATGGTAAGTTATCGGATGTATAACAAACAAGGCATCCTTTCTTGAAGAGTCTCATATTACCTGAGTCACAGAGTGACCTCATGTTTTTATTTTATATTCATATACAGTTATAGGGGACAGCAAAGAATTTGACAACCAGGAGTAATCTCTCACTGTAAATAATCATAGCACTTGCCTGATTTATAGATTTGGTGATGAGTAGGGCTATAGCACTCATTAAGCTGAATAAACATGCTCGTGGTATTATAAATAATGCAGAGTTCCTTAGAAATAGCACAGCTAATTTAGCATCAACTGATCACATATTAGCAATGCTATGATTTTCCTAATGCCTATTATTGATAATCGAGCTAGATATATGTAGAGGCACCAAACTTGTTATGAAGTTTAGGGCACTAAGTAGATTAATACAACCTTGGTCCAAGTATGTAATATTATTTGAGACTATTCTCATCCCCCCATTCTCAGCATCCTGTCACATAGTAATGATGCACATGCTGCCAAATTATCTTAGTACAAACTAATTTGTAGTTCAAACGATAATCCTGACAAAGCTCTCTTCATCATCTACATTCTTTGCAGAAGCTGAAACAATGTTTTTAAAAATGTTAGTATGTATATTTGTCGAAAAGTAAAAGTTATATTATTTCATTTCAGAATGTTTTCAATCCAGAAGTTACCCAAAAACAGCTTACTATCTTCTCTGAAGTTGTAGCTAGAATTATGGTTTGGAGGTTCTAAGTTAATAGTACAAACATTTTTATGATTATTTTTGGCCGAGGCCATAATAAAAGCAAATGAGGAAAGCTTTCCTGTTTCTGGCTTGGTGGACTATGGCCCACCCAAAAACTCTCTACATTGAATCTTTTTGAATAAATTGTCTAGAATAGCATTGTTTTCACCATTGTATTGATTTGAGTCCCTTCTCTGGACTACAACCTTGTCGTGGTGGAAGGGCTTGCGTGTTCCTATGACCTAAAGAGCATAACTGGCGGGAACTATGTTCCTGGTAGGGTCACCCATGCCAGGATGGTCAATAGGTAGGGGCCAGACAAAAGGTAGTCCACGCAGTGTCTGTACCTCAGTGAGGCGACTGCAAAGGCGTCTGTACCCCAGTGGGGCGGCCATTATAGGTGATGGTGGTGTCACGTTAAGAGAAAGGTTGAGGAAGGCAACGGGAAACCACCTCGACTACCACACTTATCCCAAGCAATTATGATGTGCCAATATAAGAATATTGTAAGTGACGTAAACGGGACCCTCTACGGGGAGTGTCGTGCCCGGCAGCGATAGGAGTAAGGCTATCTCGGTCGTCATTCCACAAAACCCTTACCCAGGAAACGACAAGAAAAGAAGAGAGAAGATGGCCAAGGAAACAAGGGTGGGAACCTGGAATGTTAGGACAATGCTTAGGAAAGGGAAGTTGGAAAATGTAAAGGTAGAAATGAAGAGGTCCAACATTAACATACTAGGGCTATGTGAAGTGCGATGGAAGGATGGGGGTGACTTCTGGAGTGATGATGTCAGAGTAATTTTCAGTGGGGGAAATTCTAGCCAGAGGGGAGTTGCGGTAGTGCTAGATAAGAAAGCGGGAAAAGCCGTGATAGCTACAGAGCTAATAAGCGACCAGGTTATGTCAGTAGAACTAAAGGCTGAGCCAGTAGACACGGTGATAGTTCAGGTGTACTTGCCCACCAGCAAACATAGTGATGATGAAGTAGAACTTGTTTATGAACAAATAGAAGAAGTAATGGGAAGGGTTAGAGGAAATAAAAACCTAGTTGTAATGGGGGACTGGAATGCAGTAGTTGGGCAAGGCAAAGATGGAGAAGAAGTGGGAGGGTTCGGACTAGGAAATAGAAACGAAAGGGGACAGATTTTAGTAGACTTTTGTAAAAGGAATAACCTCTGTATCACAAACACACTTTTTCAGCACCATAATAGAAGGAGGTACACATGGAAAAAGCCAGGAGATATGGATAGGTATCAATTGATTACATTTTGGTAAGAAATAGGGAATACGGAATGAAAATTAACGTAAGTAAAACTAAAGTAATGAGATTCACTAAGGGAAAGAAGGCTAAATTAACGATCAGGGTCGATGGGGAAAAACTAGAGCAGGTGGACAAATTCGCGTACTTGGGTAGTGTTCTATCTTGGGATGGGAGGTGTGGAGATAAGGTTCGAAAAAGAGTAGCATTGGCCAAGGAAGCTTTTATGAAGCGAAGGGAATTAATGACAAAGGGTCTCGGTAAAGGAATCAGGAAAAGATTGGTAAAATCCTTGATATGGAGTGTTTTGCTATATGGGTGTGAAACGCGGACCTTACGAAAAGAGGACATCAAAAGATTGGAGGCATATGAGATGTGGGTGTGGCGTAGAATGGAGAAGGTGAGCTGGGTGGATAGAAAACCAAACATAGAGGTGCTAGAAATGGTTGGGGAGGAAAGGGTTTTAATTGAAGTAATTAAGTGCCGACAAAAGAAATGGGTGGGTCAGATATTGAGAGGAGGGGGATTGCTGAAGAATGTAATAGAGGGTAGAATGCAAGGGAAAAGACAGAGGGGAAGGCAAAGGCAAAAAATGTTAGATGACATAAAGGGTGGGGTAAGTTACCAGGTAATGAAGGAAAAGGCTATGATTAGGGAATATTAGGGCACATGGACCTACCGAAAGGTAGAACACTTATTTATGTATTGATTTGAGTCTCTTTCTTTTCCATCCATTGATTGACAAATGCTGACAGGTACCACAATCTTTCAATTTTACTGTGCTATATTGACCAAACCAATGCAGATTTGGGCAATCAGATATTGATCAAAGTGTAGAAAGTTCTTAATAATAGATGTATTTGACGATTTTATACATCCTTAAATGTTGAGAAGTATAGTTTGTAAATTTTAAACAATATCACCACAATACAATCACAAAAGGAATTTTTATTCTGGTAATTATCGTACAAGTACTTCCTTCTTGAGGTAGCTTATCAAGTAATAAAAGGATTCCATACTTTCCATGAAAACATTAAGATTTTGGCAAGAATATTTTAAGTTTCAAATTAATGCTGCCAGCCAAACATACTTCACCTACAAATTTCCATAAAAAATGCCACCAAAATTGAGGGAAAGATACATTTTTAAGCACTTCACAACATTTTTGTTCCAGATATATTTTCTTAATTTTACATCTTATCACTCTGATTATCTGAATTATCACTCTGATATTGCTTCTTTTATTCACTTCAGACATTTTTAGACTTGGAAGACATATTTGGTTGGCATTTATTTGGGAATTATTAACAAAAATCTCATTTTATAGAAGTTGTGAGCACATTTGGATTTGGCCTTGTTAACAATTATTTATTTATTTATAATTCACAGGAAAACCCTTTTACATCAGACACACAAAACGTTTTTAGCATGATGAGATATCTATGCATATAGATTCATATTTCATTAAAAGTTATTAAATTAATGAGACTAAACATTTTGAGGAGAGACTAATTAAAATTTCAGCAATATCAGTTATTAAAAATAAATCAAATATCGATAAATAAAATCACAATTAAGTTATAAATAAAAAGTATTACAGAAGTAAATTATAAAATATGAGCTATTTCAAAACTATTAGCTATTCTATGGATTTAATTCTTATAAATTTAGTGCTAAATATGTCAATAGAATTACAAGTAAGAGTTGTATTACCAAAACGTTGAATTTGAGACAAAGGTGAATAATACATATAATTAGTTGAATGAGCATCTATTAAAAATTGTGACAAGATTTGGAAGAATAGGAATGTATACGGAAATGAATATTGGGAAGGAGAGCTGTAAATCTGATATCACTGTGAATTATATTATACAATAAGATTAGGTCCAAAATTATGCACTAATCTTATAAAGTAGACAGATTAAGAAAGGAAAGGGTTTCAGCAGAAAAAATAACATTCATGTTAATGCCTAATTTAAAGTTAATTAATTTAAAAACCCTGTTGGGAATTCTTTCAAGAGCTTTAATGAGCGTAGAGTAATATGGAGACCATACTGAGGAATAAAATGCCAGTACAGGTCTCACTAATAGCAATAAAAAAAGTTATAAAATCGCACTTAGAAGTATTCACTTTCATTCTATTGCTACTACATCATTTGAGTAAGATGTTAAGGGTAGATTGAAGAATCTCACAATCTACAGAATCATTAATCACCCTATAGATCTTTAAGTCATCAGTATAGAGAAAATATTCAACATCATTAAGTTCATCTGCACTATCATTAATATAAAAATTAAATAAAATAGTATCCAAGTGAGATCCCTGAGGAACTCCAAAAGTAACATTAAACTCAGGGAAATAAGGATTTCATCTTTACTATTTGTGTTTTACTAAATAAATAACTCTGTAGCCAAGAGAGCAAGTTCCTACCTATTCCATAAGTATCAAGCTTTCCAATTAATAAGCTATATACTCAACCTTGTCCATATAAATAAAATCAACCTTTAAATTATTGGAAAAGGTTTTCGGGATATGGACTTGATATATAAGCAGGTTTGAAGTAATAGATCTGCCTCTGAAAAACCCATGCTGTGTAAGAGTTATGAATTTATCCAAGTAGTAGGAAAGTTTATCACACACAAACCATTCCAAAACTTTGCTACTGCAGCTTTGGATTGAGATTTGTCTATAATCAGAAATTTAAGATTTCTGCCATATGTACAGTTCTATAATTTGCAGGAAATCTGCCTGCCTTTACTATCTCTCTAAATGTAATAAACAATGGATAGCAATTTGCTGTATTACAATTCTTGATCAAGCTAGGTAGAATATTATTAGGCCTTGGTCCACTGTTTGGATTAACAGTTCAATTTATGCATCAATTTGACTGAGAAGTCAAGATGGGACATACAACCATAATGTTGAGAATTTGAAAAGAAAGATACGTCTATATGCTAAATAGGTTTATACACCTTGGCAAAGTAATCAGCAGATAGATTAGCTATTGACTGGCCATTCTGTGCTACAGAACCACTCAGTGCCATGTAATTATGAATATTGCTATATTTTCTATAGAAATTGATTGATATAATTATCATAAAAATATATAGATAAATATTTACATTGGATCTGAGCTCAAAAAAATATTGAAATCAACAGTTGATTTAGGAAATATCTTACAGACAGAATGGGCCCTTTTTTCACTAAAATCATATCTTTCAATTCATCAGTATATGAGTGTCGAAAAGTTCTTCTCTAAAAATTGCATCTAGGTACAAAAATACCAATAGCAGCAAACAAAATTTCATAGAATTGATTGACATCCAGATCTAAATCAATACTTAGTAAACGATTCCAAACAATGTCTAATAAACAATTTAGCCATACCCTCATAGTTTTCCTTTTTGAAATTGAAAGACAATGTGTTAAAGTCAATATCATCTTTTGATGAGGTCAGAAAAATATCACAGTCTAAAGGAAGAAGATCCACCTCAACTAGGGCATCACAGGACTTGGAGTATTAAGTCTAATATTCTATTATTTACGTATTTTTGTTTGAGATTAAGGAAATTCACATCAAATAATACTTGATTGCTCACACTGAGGGAGTATGAACTCATGGTATGATTGTCATTTCAGGATATGTTAGGCATGTTTCAGTCACAGAAATAGCATCGAGATAACTTAGAAACAATCCCTCCAGTTCGTTGCAGTGATCCTCGTAGCTTTCAACAGAAGAATTAGGAGGAAGATATACACAGCCCACAATAAGCATTGCACTAGATGTCTTAATTTAACAAATCGTTCAATGCGTTTCTAATAAAAATAGTATCTAAGTAATAAAAATATTAAATTTGGGTAACAGAGAAATTTCTCAGTAGTATTCAATTACATTTCTAATCCTCATATTTCAAACCTTTCTGTCTCTATGAGCAAAATTACCCGCTGGATTTATCTTCAGAAGATACTAAAAACATTCGAATTATTCTGACAATTAGCCTTTATATAATTTTTGTGTTACTCGACGAATACCGAACCTTTTCTCAAGAACAGTTTTTCTTTCTTCAGCAATACCAATCTTCTACGAATTACAGCTTCATAATATTGATTTGATCTTGAACAATCTATAACACTGACAAGAGAAAATTGTTGTAGTCGATTACTTTAATTCGAATGGTAAAATTATCGAATTATACCTATGAGCATCCCCGATCGACTGTATCGATTGGCTACCAGCCGATAATTTCCACAACCAAAGTAATCAACACTCAGGGGTTTAACATTTGACCTATTCTTTTGGCTACTCTTCACGAACAATGTTGGCGTTTCCAAAATCAAGAGTTTTAAACCTAGGTATGTATCGGATAAAAATTAAAATTTCAGTTTCAAATTTTTTAAACGGATAATTGATCGTCTGAATTTGCAATAAAATTGTTAGAGATTGTAATTCATCTCTTCAGCAAAATGTTGCCAGCATTATGTATTAGCAAGAGATATAGCTTCACTTTCCTCCCTTCCCGAGACTCATCAGATGTTACAGAAGACATGCCGAGATTTTGCCGAAGGCGAACTCAAGCCTATTGCAGCCCAACTTGATAAAGAGCATATGTATCCAAAAAAACAGGTTTGCAGATTTAATTTAAGGATGTGCCGTTAAATAACGCTAAATGCTAAAGCTTTTGTAATAATTATAGATTAAAATGATGGGAGATCTTGGATTGATGGGTATTGATGTACCAGAAGAACTTGGAGGAACTGGACTGGATTACTTGGCCTATTCTATTGCTATGGAGGAAATATCACGGTAAAATTTAGCGATAGAAGGCTTATAAATATCGTCTTCATGACAAAAATCACATTCATATTAGTCTTTCTTTAGTGGCTGTGCTTCTGCTGGGGTTATCATGAGCGTTAACAATTCGTTGTATCTTGGACCTTTACAAAAATTTGGGAGCAAAGAACAGAAAGAAAAATATGTACGACCTTTCACAGGCGGAGAGCGTGTTGGATGTTTCGCTCTTAGTGAACCAGGTAATTATCTGTTTTATTAAGAATTGCATAAAGTTAAGCTGTCGGATGAAAGCTAATAAGCTTCCTTACAGGCAATGGAAGTGATGCTGGTGCTGCATCTACTAATGCCACGAAGAAAAGCAGTGAGTGGGTTCTAAACGGCACGAAATCATGGATCACAAACGGTTATGAATCAGAAGCTAGTGTGGTATTTGCAACGACGGACAAAAGCAAGAAACATAAAGGAATAAGTGCATTCATTGTCCCGAAGCCAACGGCCGGTTGGTTACATTTACATTAGTTATGCAATGACTTAAAGTAGTTACTGAAGGGAAGCATCAAAATTTCTCAAAATATTTCTTTAAGTCAATTAATGAATTATTTACAAAGCTGTGCTTGTGCGTTGTTGCAAGTAACATTGTATTTTCCGGTTATTATATATCATTGTTTTTCAGGACTAACGCTAGGAAAGAAAGAAGATAAGTTGGGTATAAGGGCATCTTCAACGTGTAACCTTATATTCGAAGATTGCCATATTCCTGAAGAAAATCTCTTGGGGGAACCTGGAATGGGCTTCAAAATTGCAATGATGACTTTAGGTATGGTAGTATCCGGCATATTTTAAAATGCTGTGTTATGATTAACTAAATAAAGTCCATCCTTTCACCAACCTTAGTTGTCGTCCTACTGAAATAAGTTTTGTTTAACATGGATTTGCAGGTTTTGTTGCTCAAGAAACGCTTTCAAGAGAATGTATAATAAAGTGGTGAATTTTATTTTTTAGATGCTGGCAGAATTGGGATAGCATCTCAAGCTCTGGGAATAGCTCAGGCATCATTAGATTGTGCCATTGATTATGCTGCAAAAAGAATTGCATTTGGTGGTCCAATCCTCAAGTTTCAAAGTATTCAGGTACAAAATTCAAGCAATTGAATAAGTGATGATGAATGATATGTTTCGTGACATTGAGACTAGGAAAAACCTGAGCTATTGATAAATGAGTTGATGAGTAATTAATCCTCAGCATGTGGTAAATGAGTAACTAATCCTCAGCATGTGGTAAATGATTAGTAACCTTTGGCTGAATCAGTTCTATTCTTATCTTGACTGCCCAAAAGCTAGCCTTTGGTACTTTATTTGCTTAGCAAACATTTTGGAAACAACTTGAGTCATGATTAGCAAGATAGTCCCCACTTCTTATAAGATAGAATGTGATTGGCTGCTTCTATCCCAAAAGAAATTCCCATTTTTTTTAGGTAAATGCATAGTTCTAATTTATTCGAATCTCCATGGCAAATGGTTAATATTTGTGGTTAATAGAACAGCTTGTTGTTAGTGATCAAATATTGGCAATAATTTTCAGTAACTTTTTTAACTAAATTTTCCCCATTCCTCAAATCACCTTGCAGGAGTGTTGCAAATTTAATTATGCTGAATTATTACATGTTGAAAATTTAACTGCTGGATGCTAAGGAGTTTATTTTATGAGAATCAGAATCCTCTACTCAGTGATGAGTAGTAAATTAAGGTTGTTAAAATTTTACTGTTGGTGAGTATTTGACTGAAGCATTTCTTGAAAACCGTTTGGTTTCCTTCATGAATTATCTCTTATTGTTAAGAACTGTGGATTTATCTTTATTATTACTAAATTGAGATATATAAGCATAATTACTTTGGTGTATTAAGGTTGTAAGTATGTAAGATAATAGAACATACCAATTATTATTTTACAAACAAAACTTTCCCTTGCTTGCTCATATCATAAGCAGGTCATGGGAAATCAAATTAAGGGTTAGCAAAGACAAATAATGTTCTTCAGTTGCATTGCAACAATAAAGTGTTTATGTAATCAGAAACATGTAGAATGGTATATTGTTGTTGACCACTACTTTGACATAGTCATAAATTTATTGGCCTGCAACCACAGCTTGATCAGTTATATCATTCTGACACAGAAGGATATATAATTTCCTCATTCCATGAGACTTCTCTTAAAATTTCACCATAAGCATATACTCATTACTTGTATCATATCATAATTAAAATGCACATTTATCGCAGCAAAAATTGGCAGATATGGCCCTGAGGTTGGAAGGAGCACGTCTCCTTACATGGAGAGCAGCTGTTCTCAAGGATAATAAACAGCCTTTTACAAAGGTATCGAGAGCTACATTTCCTTAGTTATTAATTTATCCTATAACTAATGCATGATATAATCCTCTTCCAATTAAAGGAAGACCATGATAGTTGGGGAGATAATTCATCTGATAGAAAGTAGTTAAAGAAGCAGAAAATAACAAAAAAATGTGTTTGTTTGCAGTTTCAAATTTGCTGGGTTTGCTATTTATTGAATTATTTAGGAATTATATATACTATAGAAAGCTTGCTGTTTGCTTCTCCTCCTTGATATTTCAGAAGTATGAATTCCAACTTTGTATTATCCAGCAATTTTGTTTAGTTTGATAGTCCAGTGTAAAGCCCCCTGGAATTTTTTCCTAAGTTCTGTACATTTATTAATTATTAGAATATTGAATCCTAGAATAAAGTAGATATAGTTTATCCAATAACTTATATTGCTACTCATTATAATAATTCATGCTTCAGCTAAAGCTAAACTTTTCTTTCCTACTACTTGTTAAAGTAGAACACAATCGACTACTGATGATAAAGCTAATAATGCCAATGAGTCAAACTATGAAAACATTTTTTTAATTATGCTTTTTGATGGTTTTATAGAGCTTGGCTCTTTGGCACTAGTAAATGCTTGATAATTTGTTTGCATTAATACATAATATTTATGAATTGATTGACACAAAAGAAGGGTAATTTAGTCAAAAGAGCCCATGGCACATGTAGTTGATAAAATGTTTAAATGCAACAATCAAACTGAAAAATTAAGTAGTTCTGCTTTAGAAAGTAAATCAAGCAGCTCTAGAGGTTAATTTGCTCACATTAAGTACTGTTTATTTGTTCTCATGAAGAGGTGTAATGTCACTTTTCTCTGATCAGGCAGCAGCTATGGCAAAACTAGCAGCATCTGAAGCTGCAACATTTGTCTCACATCAGTGTATACAGATCCTTGGTGGAATGGGATATGTATCAGACATGCCTGCTGAGCGACATTATAGGGATGCCAGAATTACAGAGATTTATGAAGGAACATCAGAAATTCAACGCCTTGTCATTGCAGGGAACCTTATTAAAGAGTATGGATTAAACTAGTGTTGTAAGGAGCAAGAATTCATCTTTGTGAACATGTGATTGGTGACCCAAGGAACCATTTTCTGGAAGATAATTATTGGGATGTATTTTTATATTGATTTTTTACACCCTGATGTAATGATTTAATCAATGCAATGAGTTTAACAATGTTGAACAATGAGACTGATGTATACTCATACCATATTCTGTTTTTATTAATTTGTTTTGACACTGTAAAGTATGTACAGCTTTGAAAAAATTCCTAGAATTTCATACTTTTTTATGATCAAAACTGACAATAAAGAATTTGGAAGGATAAATTTTTCATACGAGGATACATTTTCATTATGTCACCTTTGGCTGGAGGTTTCTATTTGAAGCCATAACAAAAGCATTCTAAAAATTTAAAGAGGAAAAAAGCACTTCAAATTTCTTTCCATTTTTACTACCACATAAATTCATTTATACCATAGTTTACAGAGCACATTTTCCCTCCCATGTTCTTTTTTTCCTGACTCAAGTGTAAAAGGAAGTAGACAGCAACTCTTCATTTCACCTTCGTTAATGTTTTACTCTCATATTTCTTTCAGCCCATTGTTTGATCACAATTAAAAAAATTATTTACAACCACTTACTTCTTGACCTCCTCTCAATAGAATTCAATTATTTACCAATTACACCATAAATACACATCACCACCGAAAACAATTGACATTGCTCCTGTGAAAAGGATGGATAGGAGGCAATCAGGATTGGAGATGTAAAGAGAATGACTTCCTAACAAGATGCCAGAATTTCACTATTGCAGAACCTGCCCTAACCACTGGCGTGGAATGCTTTGAAATTCCTGAGATCTCTATTAAACTTCTCCTAAGACATCTCTTCGGAAGTTGAAAAGCTGTTTTCTTGACATCTTCCCCTCTTCGATGGAAAACGTATGCTAGGATCTCAGGCGTCACACAAGAAGTTCAAGCTGTCACAGCCGTTCAGAAATGGTAGACCTTTTTATAATGTGAACTGTTGGATTTGTTCATAATCTTGACCTCCTCCTTTGGGAAAGGAATTAATGAAAGGCTATTCCCATGAGCACATTTTCTTTAAGACTCACTGAGCAGACGCATGCCACTTAAATACAAAATACAACAAAATCAAACTTTCAAATCAATTAAGAGGTCTTAAGTGGGGCAAAACAAGCCCTCTTCAGAATCATGCTAGGTACAACATCAACTAGGCATTTGCATAGTTGGCTATTTTGTGCGGAATGTTCTCAGAGTGTAAGCAGGTGGCATTGAGCATAATCATCAAATTCCAAAAGTTTTCAAGCATGAGATCAGTTTTAAGCGAAACAACACAGAAGGTGAGTCTGGAAAAGTAATTGTTAAGTATAAGCTATACAAATCTGTTTTCATTACTCCACTTAGGAAACTGGTTGAAGAAAATGTCAATAATTTTATCAGCAGGTTAAAGAAAAATCCCGATTGCATTCAGAAACAATACATGCATAAGTCTACGATTGATCAGTGCCACTGTCTTAAGCGCTCACATGAACTGGTGTTATCATGTTTCTTTCTCTGCTAGAGAGTGAAACAGCACCTACAACATACAGGTATTTTATACCAATTGCAATCCTTAGCCTTGCCAAGGAAAAATGCATTTTACTCCTAATACATTTTCCAATTAATATTGTTGTCACCCTAATTTTTAGAACATAAGCTAGGTTTCATTTTTCACAATATACATTAATAACAATCATTATGATCATTTGTATTTATAACAGCCTCCCATTCACTATTATTACACAGCAACAGCTCAGACATTCTTTCTATTTAGTTGGACTGATGTGCAGTATGAATTCCACTGACTTATCTCTCATCACAGTGCCTATGCTAAACATGCAAGAGGTACTTAGAAGTATTAATGTTGAGACATTCATACTTTGGAAATTACAGGATCAAGTGATTAAGGACATACTATGAGTTCTATGGTAACCATTTCTCAAATATCACTATAGTAACATCATTCAACTGACACAGTATGCCCTCTGCACCATATTTGGCAATGACCATACTAATGAAATTGTTGCTTAGTTATCAATTTAATCCTTTACCCCTTCCTGGTATTTTGAAATATTGACACTTAGCTGCTTACTACTTTGTACAAACATTTTAATCCTTAAAAATAATGGTTAATAAAACACCAAAAATTTTCAATGTTCATGAGTCTTGAACCTGACTTTGAAAACAGCAAATTACAAACATTTTTACATAAACAAATTTTGATTAAAATAAGAAAAAGCACTAGTTTAAGTTAAATTTGCCTACATGTACTAGTGCTCTTTGATATTAAACACATTACATGAGAAACACTGGAATTAGTGGCTCTACTTGGAATTTCTTGCATGAAACATTATTGATGTATTAAGGCCAGAAAAAATCTGAGCAAGTTACAGCATGCAAATAAATCAAATTCTTATCCAAAGTAAAGGGATTACCAAGATTCACAATAAAAAATTCATTAAATTGATATTTCTTCCAGGAATTGACAACTCAATTCACAAATCATAAGATTTACAGCTTCAAAAATGTATACAAAAATAACAAGATATAATTAAGCAAATTATTACATCAATGACACATGCAGGAAGCATAAATTAAAACCACATTGGAGAACATTTCAAGTGTTCCATAGACAGGAAGGAGTTGGGATTTGAGGCATTGTTGAGGGAAGGGGAGGCAGGTAGTTGCAGAATTAAGCCTCAACAATCAGTCTGTTTCTGCCCTCATTCCCCTAACTTCACCAACATTACGTTGCTGCAAAAGAATCAGACAAGTTTTAGAATGAATGCAAGATAATAGTAAATTGGTCAACTGCTAATACTCTACATATAAATATAATATCAATAGAAAAACTTGTCTCATGCATCAACCACAATATCAGAGAATATTTTGAATCTGAGAAATTCTTAATGAATGAGAGGATGAGAAGTTGATAAATATTAACTAATTTTTGCATACTAAAGTCCACCTCAACTCCCAAAATGGCAATGATGGACCATCATTTTCATAACTGATGACACAAAATTAGTGCTTACAGTTACAGTTAAAAAACCTTTCAAATTTTCATAAAGATATACATTTATCCATTTGCAGATCATCTGAGCATGATTTTTTTACCTTCGTCAATATATTCGAGGGACTTTTTTGAGGAAATCAAACAAACAAGTATTTTCACATTTTATACAAGCAGGACAGGTAAGACCTTTGTATGGAGCAGTAGGAATACAATAACAATCACATTATCAAAGCTAAAAAGTTCCACGTTCGGGTAAAGAAAACTCTTAATAAGTATGCACAACATTAAAAAGAAAAAAAAACAATGAGTGTAAATAATACTAAACTGTTTATGAACATTATTAAAAGTGAAAGGTTAGATTATCCATGTTTTCTGATTATTCATGCGTCCTTTCTCCATCATTAGCATAGATAATCAAGAGCTCACTGTACTCTCTGAACTAAAGGATTTCAATGAAGATACAGTAGTGAGTGAGTCATGTCCACAGAAACATTTTCTAATTGGCAGTTTTCACAAATTCCATCTTATTACTCTGGATTGGTTTTCAGAGGATAAAATCTAACCATTCTTATTTATTTATCTGTATCTACAAAGTAGCAGAAGATCAGAACTAAAACAAAAGGAAAAAACCTTGGAAGAATCTTAGGTACACGCTTGACTCTAGAAATTGTATTTCATCAAAAAATAGAAACTGAAAATGCTTGAAAAGCAACTGTGAAAGCACTGGAATGAAGGCATTGAAATGTACACAAAAAGATCAAAAGGGTTAACACAGAAGAAAGAGAAATTTGGATATATACACTACCCTGTTTGATTATCCATGGTTTAATCATGGCAAAACTGATTGATTCTGTTTTGCTGGGTTAGTTAAATTACCTGTTTAATAAGTAGTTAAATTCTTTTATTGAAAATAAAATGATTAATCCCAATTTTAAAATTACAAAACTATCGTTTGTTTGATTTGTTGTCATAAATACCTCCAAAACTTAATATTGTAGTAGTTCTAATTTAAAGCGCTTAGATACAGGATTACCCTAGTTTATTTTACTCAATATTAACAACATTGTATATGCAAAAATCTTTAATTTAAATCCTTATCTTTAATTGATTAGTTTTCTTAGGATTGTTGAAGTTAAAAATTAAAGCATTTTGCCAATTAGCCAATGTAACAGTAGCTATCAATTTGAGTGTACCTTAAATATTAAAGTTCAGTGAATTCCAGAACTTACTTGATTGGACCAAGGGAAATCAGCTTTAAATGGAGGAAACAGTAAGATAGGTTGTGCTATACAATACTGTTCCCCAAATTGTTTCACTTAATTATTTTTGTAATAAATCACTAAACAGAGATACCTTAAAACTAAGAATCATCTGTTGTTAGCAATTGCTCATGAAGCTATCTTTGCATTCTAAAAAAAGGTAGTGGATTTAGGATGGGAGCATAGAAAAGTATGTCCTTCACAAAAAAAAAACAAAATTATGGAAAAGTGAATAACATAGCACAGAAGAGCCATGCGACTGTGGTGGACAAAAACATGAATAAACTGAAAAGAAAAAGTTTAATAAACCTAGGCCCAGAACCTCTAATTTCTGGGCAAGTGCTCCGGAAAATTGACCTGGAGTCTAATGGTTCTACATTCCCTTGAGGGGATTGAAGAACCATTAAAATTAACTTCTAGATGGAGAAGCTGCAGAAACTTAAGAAGTAAAACTCTTGTACATTCACTACTAAATATCCTCGAGTAAGAAAGCATTACCAAAACAATTTTTTTAAGATCATGCAGCTTCATTTCATGTATCTCCTAAAGACAGCTTTTGAAGATACACAGAGCTTAAAATTTTATAAACCAAAGAGCTAAACCGGTCTTTTAGCAAAACGAATCCGTTATTTCACATAGGTAAACAGCATGATTTAAGTTGAGATACAGTTCCTTGTTATCAATGACTATCAGTTCACTTCAAAAGTTTCATAACTTACTGAGAGTTAGGAATAACTTCTGTTTATCTGATTCAAATCATTTTATTATCAAATTTAGATTTCATAAATTATGAAAAATTGATCCTTCTGAGATCTTATTTACATAAGATGAAACCAACTCACATACATATACTACTTACACTAATTTTACACCTTGAAAATATACAACTATCTAATTTAATGAAATTTTTTGTGATGAAGGGGCTAGGAGCATTTATTACTTTACTCTTTTCCTAATTTCAAATTATATAAAATATAAATCAAAACAAGCTCTAATTTTTATTTCCAGAAAAATAAGAGAATTCAAGAACATAAACACCGTGAAACTTCTGTTAGAAATATGTAGGATGCAAGTTAGATAACTGATCTACACTAAAGAAATTTCAATGTGATTAGCAAATGTTAGATACACTAAAAATGTTACAGATGAAAGTAACTTAAAGTAGAGGATGGGATCCATAACTGAAAACATAAAAAAGGGGTCTATGACACTGAAAAGATCAAGAAACACTGAAGAGAGCAACCATATTAAACGAAGATTTATCTTCCAAAATTTGATCTATTTATGAACATTTAGAGATATTCGTACAGCTTGTATTAACTTCAAGACCAATTTATTCTGAGTTCTATTTATAGCTGGTAAAGGGGAAAATTTAATGATAAGCATTAATGATTACTTAAGAAGATGGATAATTTCAGATGTCAGTCTGTCATATGACATCTTGTCAGTATTATGCTTCAACTTAAGTGTAGATTAAAATTATGCTGTATACACTAACCTTGTCTAACTCTTCTTTTGTTTTGTCCTCTATTGCTCGAATATCTTCCATTGTTAAACCATGCCAACGATCCATCCAACAGAATACTTGTCTGAAAATATCAAAGAAGAAATTTGATGAATATACATGGATGACATATAAAATCCAGATAACAATGATCAGAAATGATTTTTGAAGTACTTTCATCAAATTAAAATCAAATAAAATAATTCATACAGGGTTTGATGAAGAATCACCTGAAATCACATGCAGTAAAACCCAGTTAAGGTGCTTTACAAGGAACAGAATAAGAACTGCATCATAAATATGATAGTATTACAAATGAAATATGACAAATTTTTTTGCTCTTTAATTTTTCTGATCTTTACACCTTAAAATGAAAAGGGATCTTCTTTAGTTTGCTTTATTTTCTACATTTGTAGATCGAGTATCTAGAGAGTTTGTGAACTATTGCTATGTAATACTTGTTGCCTTCTCAACATATTTTTCAAGAATGGCCTGCTTTTTGGAAAAAAGAGTGCACCTTCCTATGTTGCCTTAGTTTTGGTCATCTTTCACTCTACAAATAGCAAAGTTTTACCAGGTACACATTTAGGGAGAAATAAGCAATTTCTTAACACCAGTGGGAGGTGAGATGCCATAACAAAGTATAATCTAACTAACTACATCTCCAAGAATACACTCAGCAGCCCATCAAACCCTGCATTGCCTCTCTGGTTATAACTTTAAAAGAACCTTTTCCCTCTGAGAAAAAAACCTGTCTTGTTTGCTTTTTACTATTGGCATTATTGAAGATCAGGAAAATCAGTAGCTCCTAGAGAAAAATAACAAAGATCAAATCAGAGAAAAGGTATGACATGACAAGCCACTAAGAATACTACCTAGATGTAAAGAAGACAATTGCGCTTGCAGCAAAATTAATGTAAAAGGTGTTAAAATTATGTAAAATAAGGAAAGGAAAGCAAAAGAGGAAGCATATTAGATGTAAAAATTGTGAGTAACCTCATGTAACATGTTTTCCCAAACATAAGTGCCCATGCTGAAATGAGTATAGGACAGGCAGAGTACCAATTTCAGAAAATTTACTGTAGCAATTAAAATAATTGTCACAAGCATAAAGATTTGCTTGCGAACTAATAATTAATAGTAGAAAATGCTACCAACAAAGTGACTAATAGCAAAATTTTTTAAAGAACTTATCTTCTAATCTAAACTTAAGATTTTAAATTTCAAAAAAACAATTTTTATAATAATTTATTTTTCATAAATATGCAAGAGAAAAATTCATGAATAAACTGTTTTGTTTACTTTGCAATTGTTTAGAGTATAAATAAGAAAACAGCCTCAGCACATTCATATTAAATTTATATCAATTTTTCAGTGCAAATGATCAAATTCATCCCAAAAGCCCTGGCATTCTTTGCATGAACCAAGTAAAAGAGGTTGGCACTAAAAGGGTTAAAGATGGCTGCAAATATTTATATACAATTTCTTACAGATTTCTGGTAAAGAATTCACTCAATCAATCAATCTCACTGATAAAAAGACCTCTTCTAATTCTGCTAAAAATCAAGTAAAGATTTCAAAATGTTTATCAAAGAATTCCTTAGTTGAAGAAATGTTAAACTGTTTTCAAATTTGAGGATTTAAATATTATGAATTTAACTTACCTGTGAAAATTTGTAAACAAACGTCTTTCTGATTTCTGAATAAAGCTTTCTGTCCTAGATTGTAGTCCAAACCATTTGAACTCAACTGTGACCAGTTTATAACATGTCATCACAGGATCAACCTAAACAGGAAGATTTACAAGAAAATCAGATTTACAGAATAATACAGAAGTAAATATTAATCAAAATATCTCAATCTGTTTTATTTGAAATATAAAATGATCAAGGATTAGAAATCTCGCAATTTTTCTCTGACAAATGAGAATGAAGAAACATACGTTCAAGCAGGCTGAATACAAAAATATACATGAATCAATATTTTCAATTGAATTAGACAGATCAACAAGCCAAAAAGAAAATAAGTAAATTATTCAGAATTATCAATTAAAATTAAGATAAGTTAATACCTAATCATCTAAGTACAATGCATGATAAAAATAGTAGAATACAATTTCAATATCAAGATAATATAATTTCCTTATTTCATCTTGTTACAATATGCATGATATGTATAAATCGTTATATTGAAGGCATGGTATACTATCTTTGGTTTATGTTTAAATATTAATCAGTCATATATATAGTAAACAACATATTTTCATGAGCAATGATTCACATTACTCTACGACTGATTCCTTTGCCAACATAACTTTGTTTGTTCTTTCAGTGAAATTTTAGTGTCTGTAAATGCTCCCTGCTAAGTTTGAGCATGAATTAAGCAAGATCAGTTAATAAGTTGTTTGTTTCTCTTTAAATAATTTTTTCATATATAATTACATTCTTGTGTTACATTCTTATTCAACTTTAATAGCATGTTTCTCTGTATTTACTTCTTTTAATTATACTTTTTATGATTTTGTATGTACTATATATGTTCACTCTTGAAATATATACGTTATGTTAATATGCGCAAATTATTTATGATATATATGTTTATGCATAAATATCAGTATATTAGATATACTGTTGCATGTATTATGATTATTACTGCATATGTTGCAAGTAGACAAAAGTAAGGTGGCAGCATTGTCATCATCACATACATAAAACTACATTTGTATAATTTTACATTGTAATTTTACATATATATACAAGGGCTATGATAAGTACCCATGTATAATTTACATAATTTAACGCCATCTTTAGATATATGGTTGTCAAAATTTCAGACAGATTAATCGAGTAGTTTTGTTTTGATAGCTGTTGAAAGTAGTTAAGTTCGTGTTTGCTTGCCACCATGGAGAAAGAGCGATATCGATCAGTGATTCTATTTCTTTTTTTGGATGGGAAGACGTGTGAGGAAATCAAGGTGAAGTAGCATGCTGTTTATAAGGACCATGCACCTTCGATGACTACCATCAGATATTGGTTTAATGAATTCAAGCGTGGCCAAACATGTTTTTGATGAATAGTGCCCAGGCCGTCCGATTGAGGTGAAAACGAATATGATATGATATGGTTAACAAAGTCCACGATATCATGCTAGCAGATCGCCATGTGAAGATTAGAGAGACTGCTGACATTGTAAACATCTCAATTGAATGCATACAAAGTATCCTACACAAATAATTGGGCATGAGTAAGCTATCAGCAAGATGGGTGCCATTTGCTCACAGTGGAGCAAAAACAGAATCGCATGACAACTACAGAGCACAGTTTGGACATGTTTAAGCGCAATCTGAAAGAGTTTCTACGGTTTTTTGTGACTGTTGATGAAACATGGATCCATTACTACATGCTGGAAATGAAAGAACAGTCAAAACAGTGGATTTCACCTGGCGAACCTGCTCCAAAGAAGTCAAAAACTGTTCCATCAGCCGAAAAAGTTATGGCCACTGTTTTTGGGATTCGCGAGGTATCATCTTCACTGACTATTTGGAGAAGGGAAGGACAATCACGGGGCAGTACTACGCTGATTTATTGGACCGATTCGATGCTGAATTGAGGAAAAAACGGCCCCATTTGCCAAAGAAAAAAGTGCTCTTCCATCATGGCAATGCACCAGGTCACTCATCTGCAATTGCCACAGCAAAACTGGTCGAATTACGGTATAAATTGCTACCTCATCCACCTTATTCTCCAGATTTTGCCCCATGCAATTTCTTTTCGTTTGCAAACATGAAAAAATGGCTTGGAGGAAAGCGATTCACGCCAAACAAGGAAGTCATCGCCACAACAGAGGCCTATTTTGCAGTGTTCGACAAAACGTATTTTTTTGATTTTTTACATTCCATTTAACTGCAGTTCTTTTTTAAAAAGAAAATTTACCCACATCTTTTTTGTGACCCTTTGTTATAATTTTGAATTCTTGGTCATTTTTCCCCAAAAAGTAGGATATATTATCCAATCTTGCAGGTCATTCTAGGGTGGCTCACCAGTGTATATCTGGTACATACAAGTAAGCCTATTGATTTCTCTCCTATCACTAAGCGATTCCCAATTCAGTTCTTTTAGCATTTCAGTTACACCATCTTCGTTTCTAAATCATACTAATACATACCTTGCTGCTTTTCTCTGAATCTTTTCCAATTCAAGAATATCATCTCTGTGAAAAGGATCCCATACTGATGAAGTGTACTCCAAACTAAAGTTTGATATGCGATTTTTTGCATGACTTGAAGCACCCTTGAGATTTCTCATGACTAAATGTAGATTTTTATAACTTTTAGACACGATTTCATCAATCTGTGCTCCCAAGTCTAAATCCTTTTAATAATTATGCCTAAATATTTTAGTAGGTTATCCTGTGGAATTTCTTTATTTTCAAGATAGAAGGAAGAAACTTTTACAACCCTCTTGTTAGAAAAGACAACATGTTTACATTTTTCTGAGTTAATTTTCATTTTGTTTATTTCAAGCCATTCAGAGAATATATCAATATCCTTTTGAAGCAAAATCCTATTGTTTTCTCCCCGTATTGTCCTATACATAAAACAGTCATTGGCAAAAAGTCTTAATTGTGATTTAATGTTGTTCGGTAAATAATTTATAAATAAAAGGAAAAGTAACAGCCCAAGGATGCTACCTTGTGGCACTCCTGACGTAATATTTACCTCTTCCGATACACTAAGTCCTATTCTGACCTGTTGTTTTCTGTCCTCGAAGAATGCTGTTATCCATTTTACAACCCTACAGTCAATACCCAGACAACTAATCTTATTAATTAGTATGTTATGCGGGACAACATTGAAGGCTTCAGATACTATTCTATTCCTATACCTAGGAACAGAATAGACTAGACTTCTATTACTATACCTTCAGCATCTATGCCTATATCAAGTGTATCCGCTATATCTTGTGAGAGTGATAATAGCTGTTGATCACATGAGTAACCTTGCCTAAAACCAGCTGCCCTTTATAAAACCAACCCCTTTTTTCTAGTACACCTCATAGATGTGTTATCAGCATTTCCATCTGTTTACATATTACTGAAGTTAAGGTGACAGGTCGGTAATTTTTAATGTCCATTCTATTCCCTTCTTTATAGGTAGGCATTACTATGCCTGACTTCCATTCTTTTGGTAAAATTCCATTGTTTAGTGAAATTAAAAAGAGTCGTTGCAGATATGGTGATTACTTCCCCTCCTAATTTCAACGCACCAGCACTGATGTTTTCTGGTCCTTTGGATTTGAGCCAGTTAAGTCTCTTAATATTGTTCATTGTGGTAAAATAACTGATTTTAAAATATAGAATATTCCCCAAACAGGAAGTCTTATTGTCATCAGAGCAAAATACACTTGAATACCAATTGTTAAATAAGTTTTTTTTTGTTAAGTTGTCACAGTCGATTGGTTCCCCCCTGCTGTTATGGTCTTTATAGTTTCTTTGTTCCCCCTTCTTCTACGGATGTATCTACAGAAATTCTTATTGTCCTTTTCATGAAGAATATATCGCAAGTATTCCTCCTGAGCAGCTTTTTTTTTCCTTGTTAAACTCCCTCAACATATCTGTGTAGGTGCCCCTGAGGCTTTCATCTGTTTTCATTTGCCTGTGGATTTTCCTCTTCTGTTTTCTAATATTTCTGTTATAGTATTCTGGATCTGGGTGTTTTGCTATATTTCTATATGGGACAAATTTTTCCATCGCACAAGATAATATTTTTTTAAACCGCTCACATATGTATTCAATTGACTCTCCTGTTCTGGCCCAGTCTTTTTAGTTCTCTCTTAAAAACGCCTCGTACCTCACTCTATCCACAAGGTGAAATTTCCATATCTTTTGTTTTTCTAAAAAACTTGAATGCCTCGTACAAATGTCTAGCTCAATACCTACAGTCTCACGGTCACTAATTTCACGAATTGTATTACAGGTAATAAGTGAATCATAGAGTCTCAAAAGAAAAACATCTAGCATGCTATTGCCTCTCGTTGGCACGTCATTCACCTTTGTGAACCCCACGTCAAAGATGAGATCATTAACTAGCTCTTGGGCTTTACCTCCTCCCATGTGTGAACACAATGTATGACATTGTGTTTGCTGTAATTTCTGACTATTGTGCAATATTTGTAACACGGCTCTGCCCATAATGAATAAATAACAACAAATATAATAATAAAAATAAAGCATCAGTAATTGAAAAATACATCCAACTTTCTCTATGTTATATAACTCATGACACAATGGTTACCTTGTCCATCCACTGACCAACTAGGGGCCCACGTCCTGTTTTCTGAGACTTGAACTTTGTGGGGTCTTCATCAGGCTTGAAGTCTGCACTGCTGACTGGATCATTTGCTATATCTATATGGACTACATCTCTTATCTTAAGCTTTTCTGGAGGTAACTCATGTACCTGTGCATGGAAAGTGCAAGAATACCACAGGAAAACAATCAGTTCAGGTTTTTTCATTATACATAGCATAAAAATATTATAAAAAAACTTGATGAACAACATGCAGAATAAAAAATATAGGAATTTAATGGATAAGACTTTAAATTAATAACAGTAATCTGAATTCAGAAATGTGAAAATATTTTTGACATCACTAAATTTATACTTTAAAGTGCTACATTTTCATAGACAAACTCTGTCAAGGAAAATTATCAAAATTTTTCAAACTTTCATAAAATCACACATTGAAGACAAAATAATATTATTATTGATTTAAAAATTCATAATCATAAATCATTAATGCAAAAGATTAAGGAGAAATTTTTAAAACTCAAAATAAAACATGAAAAATAACCAAAACTAGAAATATTATATAATCATTGGCATTAAAAGACTAATGAAACATTATGAACAACTTTGGATCGCAAAAAAGGTTTACACATTTACTTCTCAAAAACAAGAGGAAAATTAAAATCAGTAAAGGAATCTTTAGGAATTCATTAGCTTTCCATATCCATCGTCTTTGGGTACCAGGTTTCTTTGTAAGAGTTGATTAAAACAAAGCAAACAAATACAAATGACAAAACAAAGTTAAAACATGACAGTTACTAAAAATATCAACAGAAACTAAAGGCAACATTTAAGAAAAAAGTAGCATTAACCATCCCAAAAGAAAATTTTATAAAAACAATATTAACTTACAATATAACCTCTTGTGAAAAGATTGTTAAGAAAATCAAAATAAAATATTAAAATGCTGGGGAAAGTATAGTTAGTAGAGGATACATGCAGCTGGTGAAGTCTTGTATAACCACTTACATTATGCTGAAGCCCCTGGTCAGCTATATGTAATGACTCGATCATTATGTAAAAATTATCTTTCATGTAGCCAGGATTCTGAGATTTGGTCAACCAAAAATAAAGAGTGGATAAAGATGAAGACCGCAACATAGCCATTCAGTGTCAACAACACCATCACATAAAGATTGGACAGTTGGCAGAGGCCAAAGGGGTTTACCCAGAACACAAAGAAAGAGAAATATATGAGAAAATTTGATTACAGCAACCCAGACCAAATCACTGAAAATCATCCAGGTATCTTTTCCATAGATCCCGTTCCTCAGCATCTATAATAAGTGCAAAGTTACAAGCATAGCACAATGCTAAGATTCTTCATTTGAACCTGAATATAACAAAGTCCAGGGACATTCATAGATGTACTGCTAATTGGTAACTTCTGTGACCCCTAAAAACTTATATTATGCATAAAAGTGCCATACATGCATTCCTTTAGTAAATTTTAATATAATGGTCACTTTGGAAACATGAACTTCCATTAAAATTTTGCTGTTTGAATCAAGTCTACAATGAATGTGTATTAACCATTGAATGACTTCAGTTTGTTGATTTTTAATTTGCTCCTACAGAACTGGAATCCATTTATCTATGTCAATTTTTAAGTTATCTATCCCAAGTCATTATTTTTTCCTGCTTTAAATGGCTTTTTTTGAGATTGTAGACATTTTTCTCCACCAATACCTTAGCTTTTTTTCATACTCAACATAAATTTCACTATCTCCCTATATACTAGCAATATACAAACCTGTACTCCTAAGTAATATCTGGTACACTTCCCAGCTGATTATTTACACTGATTTATTATCTAATTGCTTAAAACCTTTTAAATTCTTCCAATCTCAGCTTTCTTGCATTTTTGAAACCACTCCCACTGTAATATTGATTTCTTGATATATTGATTCCTTCAATTTCTTGTTAATGGTATCCTAAGCACCTACAGCATTTTCAAATTTTGTAGTCCTTGTTACATAATTTTCCCGCTTAAGATGATATTTACAATGCATAAACTTTTATAATTCTGAAAAGTTCTTTGTTGCCCTCAATGACTTTGAATTTCACTGCTATATATATACATATCCTTTGATGGTAAGATACAATCAGAATCTATAACAGCTCATGGCATTAGGTTTTCATTTTTGATTCATTTCCTTTGTCCACTTTAAATATCTTAACAATGTATGAGCTATTCCACCACTGTAATATACATGTATAATTAGTAATAACAATTTTTTATAAGAATATAATTTCTCTGCTTTATTCATCTCTTCTACTCCAACCATTCTATTCTATTAATCTACTGAGATGATTTACCAAAACTCAATCCACCATCCTCAATTCCACCTCCAATTAGTTTTGTTTGGGTACTCCATCAATCCTCTAATATTTAACATGTTTACATATAATATATACAGACATCAAAGGTGTAGTCGGAAATTCCAGAGAAGGGTCCAAAATGTATTTTAGCTACAAATTGCACACTGTCTCCATTCACAAATTTCTTACCACTCATTATTTGTTATGCTTGAAGTTGGACCTGATGGAGTGGGGAAGGAAGGACCCCACCAATCCCTGGCTATGCAACTGACACACTTGTATGTACAAATATTCAACATTATAATATCAATTGAGTAAAAACATGGCCAAAAAAGACAGAGGATGAAACAATTACAAAATTCACTTAAATAGAAGTATATATATATATACAGTTCTGTGACAGATACAGCGGTTACCACGCAAGTACACGACTAAGATGAACGCCTTCCCATAATTGCTTTTTCAGAATAATATTTAACAATTTTTTAAAAGGTATTTCCAATTTACAGGAAGCCCTAAACAATAAAGACTGGTACACACACAAGATACACACAAACATATGTGACATAGAAAGAGATTTTCTCTGATTATGGCCTCACTTAGATTAACTCACATTTTCTCGATTTCCCCCATCAGGAAGGTGGAGCGATTCAATCACTATAACAAACTTATCTTTCATATAACGTGGATTCTGCAAAATGGAAGTGTTTTTCTGTTGAAGCATACTGAATCAATAGGACACATTAGTAATAAATGTATGACATATGATAGATGTTTCAAGATGCACATCTAATATATGTTTAAAATATTCTGCCCTTCTTAATTCAGTACTTTTTAAATATCATCAGCTGAACTTTACTCGTTGATGGGACAATTAATCACAATCGTCGTAGGTTTTTGAGTATTCATATTGAGGAATTAATAATCTGACTTGGAATTTAAAAAGCAATTCCTTGGAAATTAATTTTTACAACTCAATCTTCCATTCTAGGTATTTCTTTCCCTTCTGATTATTAATGATTTATAGATAAATACTCATTAATTGAACTATCAGTAAAAGTATAATCTATGAATCTTAATAACGCCTATTCACAGTATTGAATGTGAATATATTTAACATATTTTCATGTACCCAACAATTATACCCAATTCTTGAACTTTCCAGTAAGTCCATAAGCTCTAGTTTGCTCCAGTTCCAAATTAAATTTTTATTTTCAATACATTTTTAAACATCTTTCATTCACTCATTTAATATTAATTTTATAATTATAATTGAAATTATAATATATGATAAAATTTACTAAATTATAAATAATGACTAGATGATTAGATTGATTGATTGATGATTAATAACCTCTTGTGAAAAGATTGTTAAGAAAATNTTTAAAGGATATCCTACTCTATAAGCTTTTGTAATAATTATTCTACAAAATTTTTTATTAATACATATATATTGTTCATTATGTATTTGTTTCTGAAGTAATTTAAGTAGTAACTAATAGAATGCAGCAGGAAAAATTAATTATACACCTAGAAGTTCTTCTATGCTACAATCAACAACTGAATGTTTTCAACTCAATTACACATCAGTATCTCCTTGATATAACCTTTACTGATATGGGCTTGATTTGATATAAATCCATCATCATGAAATAAAAAGATATTGCACTCCTTTTACAGGATATTACCACTACATTAAAGAAGCAAAATATCCTTCTCTCTTTTCGTTACTCAAATTACATTAGAAAAAAGTTTCACTTCTCTATTCACACATATATTCTTCATAAAAAGAATTTCTAAACTCACAGAATGAATGAAATTATAATAAAAAGTAATCATGGTATCTGCCCACCAAACTTTGGGAAACTTTTTACCAATTTTCCTTAATGAATACTTTTTTATATTCCCAGACTTTTTCACACAAAAAATACTTTATATACAGATAAAAGTAGTCAGTTGATAAAAATTGTATTAAGGTAGCTAAAAGTTATCAATACATTGTTATAAATTATCTGCGGTTAAGGAATTAGATCCAAATGATATTAAATGATACATTTAAAAAGAAAAAGTTCAGACCTAATTAATTTACAAAATAGTTGTGCTAATAGTCTTGCAGCCCATTCCATAATTTAGAAGAAGAAAAATATTTTGTGGAAACTTATATAAAAGCAAACTGCAACAGAAATGCTGTAAAATCTAATGCATTTTCAAACCTGATATAGATAATTTTTAAATCTCAAGAAAATTAATATTTGACATGAAATTTAAATTTAAAATTCTCCTTAAATATCATTCAAGAAAACGTCAGGCTAAATGTTAGCAGCCTAGAGTTGAGAACTATTAAAGACATTGATACATAATTGATGGGAGAATATTATTATTTATGATTAAGAAAAACTTAGTAAAAACTATTAGTATGCCTCTTATCAATTAACTCAACACTGCCATCAAATTTCAAAGATACCACTATATCTGGTTTGGATACAAATTATACTCTTAAAGATTCTTTCAGCGACAGTACTTACAGAAATGACAGTTTTACAATATGGATAGGCATTCCATGCTTCCTCATGTATTTCTAGAGAGCCCTTTGGTGCTAATAACCGTATGAAGACTGGAACTTTACTGAAAAGAGTAATGAAATATCCTTAGATGTTTCACATGCCAATCATTTATTCAATGAGCAAGTTTAAATATTAACTAAAATACCATGAAAGAGACTTCAACAAGAAAGTAACCATTAAAGCCCTCAAAGTAACATCTGATATATACATGAAATGATTCTTTTTTAACTTTCCCAGAAAGCATTGACTAGCACTGGTGTTGAAGCATATTGATGAAAATAACAGATATATCACACTAGTTTAAACAAGAAATCAATAGAGACAGCATCAACATAGCAAACAGGCTGCCTGAATTACTCAGCGAATAGATTTTCTAATCAAATCAGAGGTGAATGTGCCAGTTATTTTTTCTTATTCACTGAAAACATCCAATTTACTAAATTGTATGCTTTATGTTTTACATATTCAAATACACATGGGCTGTTTCATTGATTTTCTGCAATTCCCTTCTTCCCTATGTTAACCTTATAATTTATACTTCCCAAACTTCACATATTCCATTAACTCCTTTAGGTATTCTAAAATTAGCCTGTATTCACTATTTCTGCCCTCTTCATTTTTACTTTATAACAAAAATCAAACAATGTTATATTAAAAACTGGTACCAAGCAATCTACATCCTATTTTCATAAGATTGTATCGTAAATCACTTTTTCCAAGCAGTCTTAAAATGTCTACATTCTTAAATAAATTCATCCACCTAATATTTTTCATTATCTAGCATTGCCACATTTGAAAAACTTCCATCATTTCCTACTCCTCCTTTCCTAATGCCTACACATCAAAAGTCAATATTAATCCAAAATACCATACAATCCATTCGATTCAATTAATATTCCAAGGTATAAATGAACAAAACAGATTCATTTTGATGACAGAGAAAATCCTTTGACAACTTAGATTCATGTCCAACAATTTTCATGCATGGAAGATTATTTTGAACGTTTTGTCACAGAATGAGCTAATAGAAAGCAAGTTGCTCAATTGAAAAAAAAATTATCATTACCATAAGAGCTACGTTCAAGTGACACTTGATCTTTTATGAATCTCACTTTTTTTGAGGTAGGGCCTAAATATTAGATATTGATGCAGAATACAGACTTTTCAATTTCCAACACTAGGAAAAAGAGTAAACTGATTACAAATAAGCAAAATAATTAACTTCCATCAAAAAGAAAGCATGAGAAAATCATTCCTGAATTTATATTTATTAATTTAAATTTATTTCCTGGAAAGGTGACTCTAGCAATAGCAGCATAATTACTTCTTCTCCCAACAATAATCTTGCGAATGCCTACCTCAACTATGACCAAATTTGCTTGTTTCACAAATATGATAAAATGTACAAATACAAGGAAAGTGATCCTCAAAATAATCAGCAGAAAGGATGATTGAATACTCAAACCCTCCAATATTAGATTCAAAATTCTTATTAGAGGGAATGATGATTACTAGGCAGAATGGGGAGTAAAGTAGTTTGCTATTACTTTCCTCACTGAGTGAGCCAGAATGCTATGGATAGAAAATGTCCATTTCCAACCTCAACAATTTCTTTTTGGATAACACTTCTCATAGTATTCAATAAGGAGTGACAAAATCAAATCCCATTCCGTACCTCTCATTCTTCCATAGTATCACTGTCATTACAACAAAAATGAGACCAAGTGTACACATAAAAGATATGTCTTTATCTATACTGCACCGAAAGACAAGAATAAAATAGATAAGCCCAAAATCGATATAATTAACTCTCACTTCATCTCACATTACGGACGGCAAACGGCTTTATTTTGTAAAATTTTGCAATGAAACAATTTGCAACCCCTGTCACTTGCTGTGATTACTTGAGCAGTATTGATCCATCTTTCTTGACTAATAGAAGTAAAGATAACGAAATACTGAGACTAAATGTATCACAGAGATATGATCCATAAATATAGAAAGTTATGAGTCAGTGCAAATAACTAGCTTTTTGGGTAGTGTAACTGGCCTACGAATCTTGAATACAAAAGTGACCTTACCCGGCCCCTAGTAATCAAGTAGTAATTTCGTGTGTTCTCTCATATAAATTTCTTAAATATTTCGTAAATAATCAAGATCAAGGAAATATCAACAAATGTAGTTTTCGGCGAAAAGATTAGTCGCAGAAATCAATCATCCATTGGAAACAAACTTTTCGGTGACCAAAGAAATGCAAACAAATATTCGAGAATAGTAGAAAGTAAAATTGCAGGAAGCGGGCAATGAGAGATGATTCGAATGTACGGCGAAAGCAAGGACGTCCCTGAGGGCGCAACGAAGATACTCAAAGGTGAAAGGCGCGCCAGTCGCCCGAAGCGGGAAGGCGAGGAATGTCGAGGGAAGAGAAGGAGTTGATTTTTGAGAGGGGAGGGCGGAAGAGCGTCCCGTTGGGGAAGGTCAGGCACTCCCTCCGGAAGCGAGGACGTCCACTCATTAAATAAGAAATTCTTCCGATCATCTTAACGCCAAAATGGCCCACTCGACTGCCGATTACGACTCAAAAGAGACCATCCGGCATGACGATAGTCTATGGTATACTACATACCCAATGCTTATGTTTCAAAAATAGAAATCGCTATTTCGGAGTAATGTCAAAAGTAACGAAAATTAATTGTGGGGGATATAATGTTTAGGCGTGGAAATTTTTCTTCAATTCCGAAGTTTTTGACGTTCAAAATTCGCAGCAATCTAAAGAAACAATAAATGTGATTGTTTGTAATAAAGAAACAAGCCTTCGTACTTGTTTGATCCTACATCCATCATTAGATGCCAACAGCTTAGGCAAAGGAATGAGGAATGCCAGGAAAGATTGTAACATCCTCACTGAGCCAGAATGCCATAAGTGGAAAAAGTTCTCGGAAGTGAACAACAATTATCCAATTAATAACACTTCCCATTGCATTTTATGTGGAATGGGTACATGAAATCAGGAATTCATCATCTTTCATATTACAACATCCTAGAGAAAGTATGGGAAACCTTTTGGGGGGAGAGGGCAAAATCAGCCAAATCTGGTACAAAATTTTTCCCCCGCCAAAAATTTGTTTAGAACACGTTACTTGATATCTTGACATTTGAATTTTAAATTTTTATGTAAATCATGTTAAACTAACTGGATGAAAAAAATTATGATGGTATTTAATAATTTTTTTTTCTTAAAAATAAAAAAATATGTTTGGTAAGAACTTGTTTTGCGTGCCAGAAACAATTTATGCCAAGTTTGGCACGTGGCATTGCTTGCCTACCACCTTGCCTAGAGCAAGACCGAGACTGTAGTAAACTAAAGATATTTTTTCCTCTGTCCAGCGTCAAAATATAAATGAAAAATAATCCGTTCATTAAGATGCGATGGCATGAACGAGACAACTGTAAACATTTATCGCGAATCGATTAGGATTCCAAAAGACTAAATTCGATCTTATACAAATCCTATGACTTTAGGAGTAATTTCGAAAGATTTCAATTTTTCTTCGACGACAATAATTTCACACGCGAGCCCCCACCGGCAAACGAACCCCGAACCGGAATCACCAAAGTCGAACGTGTTATTCACATGGCTATCCGGAGGCACGCCTGTGATTTTATCACTTGATAAAATTAACCGTGTTGTCCCTAATGCTTTACAGAAGATTAAACGCCGACAATATTTACTTAGATACATACGACATGACCGAGAATCGACGAGGACCCACCAGATAAGAGCGGTGAAACACCGTTAAAACACATACGCGTGAAAATTAATTTCTCGCGGGAGAAACAGCACCAAAATCTTCTTTAACAAAGCATAAAAATGAAGACAATATGCTTTAAAAAGGCGTAAAGAAGTTCCTGCGCGGTAAATGGGAATCTAGGAAAGGTCGGAGTCTAGGAATAGCCGCGATAAAATGGGTACGAGAAACAGAAAAAACATAGGAGCCTAAGAGGAAAGGAATTAGGAATGAAAGAGAGAGAAACGGATTATGAAGGAGGGAGGGGAAAGGAGAAGAGCGGATTGGGCAACGAAATGGAGAGAAGGGGTTGAGAGGGCGAGCGAATCAATACGGAATGAGAGTTCCTCGCGCGCGCCCTCACTCGAATGGGAGACACTTCCGAAACTCCCTCACCGGAGCCAAAACGAAAGCGTGTCTCAATTAAGACAGCCGAAATCTCCATTACGAATCATATACAATCTCTCCAGAAAGATTCCCACGGTGACAGAGCAAACGAGAACATCCTAACTGCTCTCCATATTTGACCGCAAGCGAGGATTGACCAGCAGGCCTTTTTCATTAATTAGCTCTCCGTGAGTTCCTTGTTTATACAAAAATTGGTGATTTACAATTCGTGTACTTTTAAGATTTTCTGAGAAAATTTCATGGCAAACATCGGTGCTCTAACAAAGCTGAGAACCATGATCTTCTTTGGAAGTCATAATTTTTATTTTTAAGAATCAAATGTTTCCATTATTTCGCGAGTAGCTGGCAAGGAATGTAGAGTAGCTGGCAAGGAATGTAGAGGTCTACACGACCAGGATTGCACAGTATTACCGTTTCTGGTTGTACACTGATTTTCGTGCTAATTCTTAAACAATAATAGGCCAGTAACAATATCAGTTACACTGATCCCTTGTACAATTCCGATTTGTACAAAGACATTTATGAACAGGATTTTTAAAATGATTTTTTAATATCTTTGACTGCAGTCATTCAACGTCCCATTATGGATAATATTTATCTTCAGATTGAATGTTTAATGAGAAGAGCGTGAATCGTACTCACGTAAGAATAATTTGTTTTAACTTCTTATAAATGTAATAAATTCCAAAGAGATTTCCAAGTTAATGGTTCGGCATGATTTACAATGGCGCCAGCTTCATTAAATTATCTCTTACATATAGTATGCTCCGTACATTTCTTTATGAGATCATCTAGTTATCTTTAAGGAAAAAGAAAAAGGAAAATTGTCGACATGATTGGAACTCGAACCCCGGTCCTCCACTTTCCGGGCAGGTGATCTAAACTGCATTACCGACTCGATTCCACTCTGTAACGGCTTTGAGAGCTAGGCAAGAGCCGCTCCACGTAGTCTAGTGCTACGAGTTCAATACCTTTAATTAGCTGACAGTTAAATCGTCACCGATTATAAAGAAATTAACAATGATTTTGTAATTATTGGATTGAGCAAACAAGAGAAAATACTTTATGAAAAGAGATAAGTTAGTAAAGTAATAGATGGCGAGTTTTTAAGTAAATAATGGCTAATGTTACATCAATAATGGACACAGTTTTACACTATGACTCTCCCTATTTCGTATCTAAAATATTGAAACCAAAGAAGCGAGCGGGAATAAGAATTAGAAACAAGAATAAGAACCGATGAAATAATTATTCGAATGGGAAACAACATCAACGGAAATCAGCATGTACGGTCAATCTTATCACAGCTCTTGCAACCCCAGCAAATAGTTTCAAAGGTGAAAATAAGGCAAAATGTCGGACATTCCAGGGCATATACTCTGAATTTTAATTTGCAACAACCACTAGCTTCAATCAAAATATGGCCCATTTTTGAGTGTCTCACCCTCAAAACACCTACTGTGATCCGGCTGAGCTGAAGTATTTTAATCGCAATAACAAACAGAATTACATTAAAATTCTCGTTTGATCTAAATTTCATCAGAACAGCCCTCCTTACACTTAGAATCTTCTGTATTGGTATGCACTGTGTGTGAGGAAACCGAAAATCAAAAAGAAAGAAAAAGTAAAAAACGACATGTTGAAGCTGTTAGCCATGAAAACAAAGCTACGCAAGAGCAGTCAAAATTGATTACTAAAATTTGGAGGCCAGCCACATACTTGACCTAAAAATTATAACATTTATTTTTCTTTCATTTTGAAGAATCACATTTTAAGGAATTCAACTTTTCTAGGTCAAATTTTCCACTTTACACATCAAGAATCAACTGTAAAATCTCCATTAATTTCTAGCATAATTAATTAGCTTATTACTTGAACTTTTTTACAGATTTTATCCTTCACGTCCTCTTAAGAATCACATTTTTAAAGAAAGGCAAGAAGAGAAAGAAATTTGTGACATCTCATTCCAGGAATTAGTTGACTAAGACTTCTTATACTAGGTCTTTTGATAAGGATAAAAAGTTTAATATACTTTTGTCTAAGTTTTATTAGTTGCCAGGATAATGTAAGGCCCACAGAGATATGAGTGAACCCGAGAAACGGAATTTAGTCACCCCTAATTGAATGTCATCAAAAATGTTATTCATAAGGTCAACTTGCCATTTCTTCGGACTTGTACATATGTATGCCATTTGGTTCCGAGAGAAAAGCGAGGGCAAAGTATCTCACTCATCATCCTATACAGTAGTCCTCATTTCCTCTTTTGGTGGCTAAAGGTGGAAGGAGAAAGGGTAAAAACCGACCTACGGGCTGAATACTTTACTAAAAAGTAGAAATCACACGGGGCCACGTCCATCTTTCACTACTGCATTTACCAAGTTTCAGGTTTTAAAGTTCCAGCATATTAAACAATCTATTTCTCGAATGATCTACAATCGTTCATCATAGCTATCGTTAATTGCTAATTTTCTTCCATCTCTACGAAATCTGGTTTGGAAAAGGTTCTATGATACTGCGTGTGTGAGGAGAGGAATGCGTGTCGATTGGATAGAGATTTCCACGGCCATTCGATAGACGCTTTCGTTCCAGCAAACGCTCCCGTAAGTGGGCGGAAGGAGGCGTCAATGAAGCGTTAAATGAGCGATTACTTTCTTCCTTTCAGTCCATTCTCGCGCGCAATACTAACTCCGATGAAAGCGAAGTTTCCAACACTTTTCTTTCCTTAGGGTTAAGAATCAGAATAGTTAGATTGGCATACTGTTAGCTCCCAAATGCTACGGGTATACTACCGACACTTTCGAACCAGCAGATAAATATCTTTAAGCGATTGGATGGCAAATCAACGATCACCAAGGTCGGTGGGAAGATTCACAAACGGTGTGCAAAAGAACCTATTGTAAAACCCTAAGGGTTACGGCCAGAAACAATGTTTCAGCTTAACAAGTTCGGCAAGGTCATTCGCAAGGATGAAGTCTACTTGTCAAACCGATCAAACTTTTCCTTGTCCTGGCAAAAGAGTAGGCGCGGCTAAAGATTCCTCTTGGGAGGTTCTTTCCAGCCTTTTGTTCTTATATAAAGTCAAATTTCGGGGCACATCAAGCCATACTTTCATAAGTTTGTCTGAATTCAAACAGAAGTAAACACCGAATGAGAAGGGAGATGTGTTGGTATTATCATAAAAAATTCTATTAAATGAAAATAAAATCGCAAAATATAAGTAAATATGTAGTATACAGTATGGTATACGTTACATGCAAGAAATTTTTCCCCGAGGGGAGATGTCATACACCGCCTTTAATTTTATTCCAAAGTAATATCACATCCTGATGAATGGAATATTTTTCACTTGTCTTTTGGTGCAGGCTAGAGAAAATGTACCTTTCTTGAACTTTTTCTCAGTTTTGTTCACGGCTGTGAAAGCTATTGAGGTATGAGTAATGCTGAACAATGACATTTATTAAAGTCTATCCTTTTTGAATAATAAGGAAAGTGATACTTGTAGAGTCATTGTGTTTCACTTACGTGCACTTCTTCCGCTCACAGTATTCTGTCTCAGTAAGAAAAGCAATGGCAAACTACCTCACTCCTCACTTTTCCTAGTCGCCTCTCCAAAGCTTTTCGTTGCTTATGGTGGAAGTATGAGGTTCAAACCAGCCCTCAGGCTGAAAACTGTACAGACAATGCTGCTTGATTAAGGGCGGAGTAATTAGAAGAAAGAAAGAAAGTTGCAACCGACTCGTCTGAAATTCACAATTTTTTCTAAATAAAACACTGAATATGAAGACAATGAAGACCTAAACATACTACTTGGCACCCCCTGAGAGAGAGAGGAGCCTGAGACGACTGCCTCGTCGGCCCACGGATATTACGTGGTGTCCATGGAGTACCCTTGTGTGCAGCGGAACACCGGTTGGAAAGAACTGCCATAAAGGATTCGAGAGCCTGCGCAGATTTAAGACGATTAGAACCGATTAAAGATATGCTTAACGGTACATACGATTGGACTGGGAGCATCTTTCATAGGGCCGAAAAATATCCTTTTCTTTGGAATGAAGCTTGGAGTCACACTTAAAATTTATTTTTCTTGGATGAGGTAAGTAAGGAGGTTTTCTTAAAGCTCTTTATGTTTTCACTGAGAAAATGATGGCGCACTCTCCATAGTGAGATGTACGAGTACTCGATGTGAGAAACGCAAAAGTTATTACATAAATTCGCAAACTATTTCCTTTCTTGACACGTATATGGAACTATGAGCATGATCAACCTTTATTCTCCAACGGAACAACCTTATTTTTCCACTCCACGTGAAATCTTCACGATCGATGAGAATGAGCTCAATTTCACAGTTATGAATTCAGTTCTCACAAGTTTTTCCTTTAGTTAAAAGAGAAATATTTCATCACGTAACAGTCACTGCTTCGAAAGTGCAGCTATGAAGGTTTCCACATTCATTGCAATATCTCTTTAAAGCACACAGGCCGAAACCATTCTAGTTGGAGGCAAAACTGACTCAGAAATTAAAAGTAAAACCTTACGGACGTACCAAAATATCTAGAGTTAAACGGAGGTGAAAATTCTTAGGTGACTGCGTGAAATTTTCATAAAAAATAAAGAAAAAAAGAACATTATAAAATTAAAATAATTAGGCAACAAAACAAGTAGTATCAAATTAGCACTAAAAATACAAAATGTAAAGATAAAATAACGGAAATTAAAGAGTTCACCATTGGTGACCAGTCTTTGTCAATGTTAAATGATAAAATCCATTACATTTATCATAAAACTAAGGTAAAACGTCAAATATATTTGGAAAAAAGATATTATAATGGAAAGAGAAATTTTAAACACTGAAGTACGGAACAGACTGGACATTTTCTCCTCTCCTAATATAGGAGAGGAGAAATATGTCGCAAATGTATCGCAAGGGTAAGTTAGTAAAATGAAGCAGCAGAGCGAGGCTGCGATTTTGATTTCTCTAATTCTTTTCAATATAATAATAAATCACCCAAAATCATTGCACCACCACAAGTTTATTTTATCATCTGTTTATTAGACAAATCTCCATCGCCTGTTCGGAAGGTAGCAATCTCAAACAAATATTTACCCTCGACGGCGCTTTCTCGCTTGGAGGGGGGGGGGGGCATATTCCGTGGGCCGTTCCAAAACAAGAGCTCTGATTTTTAAGGCGACTGTCCCACTCCGTAGAGGAACAATAACGCATCCTGATTCGCTTTAAGCAAATGATAAAGTCTGCAGATAAAATAGCATTTGTGACATTTTAGATGGAGTTTTTAACCTGATGATCTGATGCCACGAATATGGGAAAAGAAAAAGCGAAAGAAAAGAGTGAATGATTAATGAAAGAGGAAAGGGTTCGGGAAAAAAGGGCGGGAGAAGGAGAAAGGAAAGAAGAACGCGGCCTTTGAAAACTCCATCCGCGGTGATGTTAAAAGGAAACTTCAACGATACGACTTCAAAGGATTGACTACATTATATACAAGTCTCGAGAAAAACTTAATTCACGGAGATTATTCCGGAGGAAAAAGGACGCGAAGAGAATGGAGCCAAGGATGCGTTTTCATTCGTTCAGCAAAAGATGGTATCGATTCTCCTCGGGCGAGAAAAACAAGAGGCAGTGACATTCCAACAAATCTCTGCGCCCGTAAAATCCTCTTTATCGATTGCTGCGGCTTAAGAAGTTATACTAATCGATTAGAATGAGACGTTTCTCTTAGTACGTGAATGCGATGGAAGTATTTCCGATAAGATATCCCAAAAATAGTACAACACAAACCTGTGACCAAGGAGCAGATTTATTTTCTACCAAAAGAGATTAAGTATACAGTGATAACTCCGCTAACGAGTGACCTTACTAACGAATTTTTCGGTTAACGAAGATTTTTTCGCTGTTTTTCGGATTCGGCCGAAGGAAGTTTTAGGGGATGAGCGCGCTGACATATCGCAGCAAACATGAACGGACGGGCCATTTTAGTACCTTATCTTTTCCGTCTGCATATATGGCAAAGAAATGGACTGACAACATCACATATGGGACACCCAACGACCAAAATAATTTACGCTGAATACTGCGAGAAAAGAGACGCCTGATAACATTAAGTTTCGGCTAACGAATGTGATTCCGGAACGAATTATTTTCGTTAGCGGAGGTATCACTGTACAGCTGAAATAACTGATATTACATCAACAAGCGGGACAACAGAAATTGTGGTTTTCATTGCGATGGCAGCCTCCCTACCAATAACCCCTTATTTCCCGAATACGAAAACATTAAAATCCAAGCGATTTCCATGGATCTCATTATTCAAACAACGCTGTCAAGATAAATTGGGCACTAGTGTTTACTGCGCTTAAATAATTAAATTATTGATTTAGCTCGAAATTTGGCCGAAAATGACACCAATATTGTCACGTAAAATATAAATCCCTGGACTTATCACTGTAACTGTAAAAGATGGATTCATGTTAGAATACCGTATCCTAATTTACTCCAATAAATTCCTTCAACTGCATCCATATCACATCAATTATAAAAATTAAAATCGAATTCAATCCTCTTACGGATTGTATTCCAACAGTTTCGTCAATGGGTCGACATCTAAAGGTTTCAACGAAACTGGTCGAGTGAAGCCTCTGGTGGAAGTGTTTCTTTCAAGATGAACGCTGACTGATTCCACAAAGTTACGCTTGAACATACAGATTATTTTTCAGAGAAAAATAAAAAGCCATATGTTTCAATTTAATACTATGTACCTTTATCACCGTGTATATGACAGCATATATCACAGAACCGTTTGTACCAATTCTTAACAGATATCTACGAGAAGTGCTGACGTTCCTAAAACTTCGAAAAACCATTCGTGGACTTTTCCATATTCAGAGGATTTCCGAGGCGGAAGACACAACTGACGCGAGATACGAAAACAATCGTTGGAGCAGGACTAAAATTAGCAAGAAATTTGAAGACGGGAGACAACCTTCATACAATTAATCGTCTAATACTTCAATAAAAAGTCTCTTACTCCATCGTCGATATTGAGAAAGTGATTCTCACGTATCCTCCAATCAGAATAATCGAGGGAAAATTAAACAAAAAAGGAAACGAAGGGAAAACCCTTTTTTCCCATCAAAACGAAGGGAAAAAAAGAAAATCGTCGAAGTAAAATCTCTGAAATTTGACGGTTGTTTAATTTCGCACATTATGAATCTGAGTTTGTTATAATTCATTCCTATCCATAAGTGCTAAGGAATATGGTTATCAAAATATTACACGAAAATACTACTTTACCAGTCATAGCAAGAGATTACTAGAGTTCTCTGTAAGGAAGTTACTAAAAAAAGACTATTCGATAATAAAAATCCGGTTAGGAAACGGTTGAAAGTCTTCCGGAATCAGGCACAGCAAAAACAGTTGAATGATGACGCAAAAAACAACTTTAACGCAAACAAGTTTTGCGCAAGCAGATTGACGAGACAACATACGATAATTAAAAGGGTTTTACTTAAAACCCATACGGAGCTGCGGCACAATTCAGTTCAGAAATATGAGGCTAAAATGGTTACAATTAGCTACGATGTCAAAATATACGAGACGCCATTGAAATTAACTCCGGAGAATAGTTCATCAAACTTTTCTTGGCACAAAGGAAATAACTAGGAATAAAGAATAGTATGAACCAGAGGAATATGCCCACAGAAACTACAGGAAAGTTCAGTATCTACACCCATTCCAACTATCATGCTGATTCATCAGATTAGTACATACATCGATTAACGTTAGATTGATAATAAGTCCGTGCTAGAATGGACCTCTTCCACATGGCGTGTAGATTATTGTAATTTGACAGTGTAATTTGACTAGTGCAATTAATTCACCAGCGAACTGGGAAATGATATAGGAACGGCAAAACAAACTAAACTCTCTGGCAACATAAGAACAATCTTTCGTCGATTTGTCATAGTCTATCTACAAATTCGCTTATGGCTGTTGATAACTGACTTCTCTGGTTCGAATCACATTCCCACGATTTCGAATCACATTCCCACGAATTATTCATTCATCTCATTACCGATGACTATCTCAAATTCTTCATTTAATGCAAATTAACTAAGTATTTTCTCGTTGCTCCATTTTCAATTTAGTTGCTGAGCATAGTTTAGTACACTACTCTTTACGATATTCAATCGCCGACGACGCACTAATAGCTGTGATACTGTACACCCTCACGGCTGTATTTCATGGCAAAAGAATTGGCACAAACCGGGTGCGTGCCTGTGATCGTGGTGTCAAATAGGTAGAAGTAAAACCGGAATCTAATTGGAAGAAGTAAAACAGAAGAGAATCTGTGGCACTCTTCTCGATAACAAATGACGATTCCCCGATAATTCACTCATCACCTAAGAGACACATTGGAATTAGCATTGTTGCGCAAGTGAATGTGCTAGGATACAAACATGGGCACACGAAGTAACACACGCTCATTAGGTCACTTCCTAAAAGGAAAGCGAGTGAAATTCTGGAAACTAACAGTTGCATTGCCTGCATAACGCAACTACATCCCTTACGACACCGTAAAGAAAAACTTGGAGAGTTCCACAAAATATATTTATGCACTTGGAGGAGCTCATCAAGTGTTTTTTTTTACGCTGTCGTCATGGAGAAATTCCAGCAAACAACACTGAATATGCTAACGACATCCCTAGCCTTTCACGAAGAAAAGAAAATCTGCTAAATTAAAGACATTTTGGTTAGATAACCTATGCTATTAAAAACAAATTACAAATTCACCATAGAGCATACTCTACCTAATGAAACTGTTTCCATACACTTTCCTAACATACCTCTCCGGAAATCTCCGTTGAATTTTTGAAATAATGCTTTCAATATTTAAGACCGTTATCATAATGTAAACTTAAATGAGCTTGAACTAAAATTCACTTTTGGGCCTCGTACTTCAATGTTTTGTTAGAGTTGCGAAGTGAAGATAATATAATGGATGACCTCAGCCTTCACTTCGTGGAACCTTCTAATATTATTCATAGCGAAGTAAAGATAGGAACGAAATATTCCGGTTTCCACAGAACGTTCTGTGGAAACCGGAATATTTCGTTCCTATCTTTATTTCGCTATGAATAATAGTGAAGATATTAGTTAATCTCCTTCCTGTATGATCGATTAGCATGGAAATTGACAATAATCTTCACTTGAACTCTAACAAAATAATATTATACCGTGCCCTAAAGAGAAAATTAGTTTAATTCCATTTTTAGAATACATCATATCAGTGGCGTAGTGGTTAGTACTAGTCTAGCAAGGTCCCAGGTTCGAATCCTGATGAGGGCACGGTTAGTGTTAGTTTTTACTAGGTTAAGTGTAAGAGTGGTCTCGTTAGACTAAAATTCGCCTAAATAGACACGATTATCATGATATAATTATCATTCCGTAAATATCCTTCAAAATTATTAAGTATAGAGGAGCAGTCGACACATTTTCATGTCGACAAGCAAAGATGGCTAAAAACGAGAAAGCATGCTCAGAGAATACGGTTTAAAATAACCATTCATTAGATCTCCAGGTTTTCTTCACCTATGAAATTCATACAGAAGACAACCTTTTAAAAATATTTTCTCATTTTGACGAAACATCGTCTTGTTGATAAGATACGATATTGTATAACTTTTCAAAGGAAACTTTCAGGTGAGCTTCATCTTACGTAAATGTAAGAGAAAACAGAAGATTATGATGCCTTACGAAACACCAGAGGTTAGTCAATGCATTAAACGCCGTCGAGTAAAATTAATTGCTTTTCTCGATTCAGTTTATTAACACTCCGTTGCTACACAGACGTCTTAATTTTTGATTAAATTATAGAGAGGGAACTTGTCGAAGATCTTATTGTAATCACTCCCACTTGCGTCACAAAAGTTCGTGTTTTTCAGCAGCCATGATTGTTCAAGAAGTCAAAGTTGTCAAGATATCCAAACAGTGAAACAACGATAGTCTTCTATTTGGAAAACTGCGATACACATCCAGAGTCGCCGTCGATAGCTTTAGAACACAGGGTTGGCTAGTCTTCTCGGATAATAATCGAGGGTGTAACCATCCGCACACTTGTCATCTCGCGTCTCTGCGCTAAAACGAAGGCGAAAGGCCTTGGGGAAGAGCAAACCCAAACACAGCCTCCGTGACGACACTCCGCACCACTTCTTCATAAAGAAAGTGGGTTACGTGAGCTGGCAATGCATTACTCTGACGGGAGCACGTGCGGGGGTGACTCACGCTACTCCATTCGATATTTTAGTTCCGCATCACGATAATGCCTCGATGAGTTTCGATAACGGGCTTAAAAGCGCGTAGCCTGTTCCGCATAACTTGCATGGGGAGTATCACCCCCCCCCCCTTGTAACAGATTCGCTCGAGACATTCAGGATTTGTTCCTCGTTCTAAAGTAATAGACAGGCGTCTGACTTTAGAAACCATTCGCCCTTTGTTTAAGAAAATTTTGCGTTTGAAAATCGGCGTTCGTCCACCCTGCCATACACGCGCATCACTATTAATAAGTAGGTCGCGGAATTTTTCGGGAAGGAAAATATTTTCTCCCATTTTTTCAACTATTAACTTATTTATGGCCATTAAATGGCCTTCTTGCCTTCCAGACATTATTTACCTTTAATGTCAACATTTATTGAAATATATGTTATCCAGTTACTCCAGAATCTATCATATTGCTACGTTATTTTGGCCAATTTTATGTGACGGTAACTACATTTCCGTTTGCAGCTTCAGAAAGTCATTTAGCTTCAGCCTTTGAATCATTTTCCTTTTATTTATTTATTTAGATAATCTTACAAATAGAACAATGTTCCGGTTGTAAGATTTGGACAAAGTAATTTCCACCCTCACCTAAAAATACAACACAAAACAATGACGCTGTCGGATACACTAATACTCTCGTCAATCATACAATAATAATACAACATACACAATTAATCAAATCAAATTTAGCTCTCCAAAGATCATCACTTAGATGAGGTCTTTCACCACTCTACGATTTATCCAAGCACAGCTGCCCAAACCATGAACAAAAAACTTATCTGTATATTTACTGCCACAGTTAATAACTCTGAATATCAGATGTTTTCTTCGTCTTCATTTCATAACTCACAGTTTTATAACTCTGAATATCAGATGTTTTCTTCATCTGAGTTTTCCTACAAAATTGGACAAGATTAAAAGTTAGCCGGGTCGATAACACCCAACCGGGACAGTTTGAAACGAACAAACAGTCAGACTAATAAAATAAAAAAGTTTAACAATATATAAAAGAGCGACAAATATCTTCTCTTAAGCAAAAAATGATTAAATATCTACCGTGGAGCTGGGTTTGCGGGTATCTCATCGTCCTTACTAATGACGTTTCACCGGAGTGACGTCATGACTATCAGCCCATTTGTATTCCTCTCCCAATGCATTAAAAAAATCGCCCTCCCTTTTTTTCTAAAAAGTGTGTAGTAAAAATTTCAACTACGCTGAATGAAATGTATGGAAGGAAATCGATAATTAATTCAGACGCTTATCAAAGGTTATAAACCAAGATCAGATCTCAGAAATGCGGATAATGCTTCAGGACTATATACGACACTTAAAATTTGTGTTTTCCTGTGAAACATGGTCGTTGCTCCACAAATGTGTAAAGATGACAAAGTAATGAATTTGCACGAATTTACCTTGTTTTAATTTGGTTTAAATTGACTCAGATTAAGCAAGAGATAGATAGTGACTCTTAATCACTTTAAAGGCAAAGAGTAGCTCTTTCGAACGATATAAAACATGTCTCATTATAAGGCAGATCATAAAAGGGGAACGCGTCAAAGTCCAGGTCTATGCTATTTTCAATCCGACAGTATTAATAGTCTTCCGTCGTTTCACCAACAACGCTGCCATCGTCTTCGGCAATCAACATACCTTTCCCAACTTCCAGTAAATTTGTAAGAACCATTATTTCCGGAATTTTTGAATTTTCAGGTAAAGTAACATTAGTAAAATATATCTTTGTCGTAATATGCCATCATTAGCCAATTTATTCTTCTCAAAACGCAGGTTCTAATGATAATACTTTAGACGATATCTGGAGAATATTATTATATTAAGTTACCCATGGATCTTCAACGCCATTTACTCTTGGCACATAAACGCGCTATCATCTCAAGGCCAGCGAAACCCCGCGATGGCTTTTTTTTTCAATTCAAACTCATAACAGGCATCTCAATCTACAAAAGATGACAGTAGAAAATGTACATATTCTCATCCATAAAACAGTAACTGAGACATGAAACAACGCCAAATTGTTTTGGAAGCATATAATGCGAGGATTGGTAATTCTGAAAGCTCGTGATACGCGGATTGTAGTTAAGATGATGCATTTATTGTACCAAGACATTCCGGTGTACGTAAACACTTAAAAGAAATGGTAAATTTAGTTTCGCAATTAACCGTTAAAACCCAAATGGAGAGTAAAGAAATGGGTATTGACTGTCGCGGATAAGAACATCAACGGAGAAATACGGAAAACATTGCGGAGTTTCTGGATCTCATAAAAAAGAGCAATGGATGATATTTGGAGCTTGCAACCAGAGGTGGATTTATAATTAGGCGCAATAGGGGTTAGGTGAGGGTCTCAACCACACGGGAGCCTCAATAAGACTGCTCTAATAAATTCTCAATAAAATAAATTGAGCTGGTTATTCGCTTCAAGAAAGACTTTGAGTAAGTTTACATGATATGCTTATGGATCTGATTATGTCATCGTATAATTTAAAAGTCTTTCCATCATACATTGTAATTTATTGAAATACCATGTATTCAAAACTTGTTAGTCAGTGAAGCGACTGAGAATTGTACGTGAAAATTATGAAAAAATTCGGATTTCTACTCAATTTATAATGGGGGCCTCAACCTGATCTTTGCGCTTAGGGCCTCTGATAGCTTACTCCGTCCTGCTTGCAACTATGTATTTAGAAAGTCCTGAAATAATATTTTTTTTCAATTTGTCCCCGCGATGAATCAAAGCGAATTTGCTCCAAAAAGGCGAAAAATTTGAGTCTCTTCACCAATCTCCCTTAAGTAGGGACTTGCTCTCGTAAGCTTGTCTCATGAGAGCGAATTTTCATGGTCAACAAATCCGCTGCAGCAGCAATGGCTGGCGCAAAACAAAGGTTCTTTCATATGCTAGATAGCCAGTGTATTCGGTGGTATTTGAATGCAGCAAAAATGCCGAATTAACTGTTTTACAAATGTCTACTGCACCGTGAAGGTAATAACTTCAACGGACTCCAGAGTATAATAAGAGGGGAGCGACAGAAGGGAAGAATCAAAACTGTTATCATCATTAAAATCATAAGTTGTAGGTGAGCAAACATCAGGTGGTAACTTGTAATATTATTTACATCATAAGATACAACGATATTACATTGAGTTGTAATTTAGCATTTAGCAGCCTTCTGCGTACAGTACTATACTACGATATCGACTACACTAAAGATGCAGATCATTATCGTATTACTTATCTACAATATTAAGTATATCAGAGGTACCACGTCAAGTCTCACTGTGTTAAACAGCAATTAAAATGAACGAATTCTATCTAAAATGTATATTACTACACACAGCCATACACGTGCAAAGAATTTCAGTTTTGTCAGCCAACAAAAACGATACTAGAAAAAAATTTAAGTTGGAAGAATACAAACTTCTGATTATCTGCTTAACTTACATACTATACATAGTAGATCTATACATAGTGTACTGAGTACTCCAAAAGCCTCCTATCGTCAAGGGATGTAGACACCCAGCGATCGACCCATGTCTTCTGTTTATAATTACCGTGGATCGTTCGTGGAAAGAATGAGTTTATTACATGTTTTGTCATCGTGTATATCCCTAAGGGTTAAATAGGAAAGGAAACTTTCAGTCCCAAACAAAGACGACTTTTTATTATTTTGTGCGCATTGTCGGTCTTCCTAAATAGTAAAGAGGTCGCATAATTCCTCTTACGACTTCCGTAAACGTACTTTCACTGATTAATGTTGCAACTGCAACTTACGGATGAAATACGATAAGTAAGAGACTGTTTAAGACAGGAATCCTGAGGGAATGAAGCGATTGGCAGTGTGAATGGAAGAGTCAACATAATAATACCAACCAACAGCCATAATACCAAACATTATGTTAACTTCTTTCCTTGATGGAAATGATATTCCAGCTAAGGGCTGCATTAATGAGGTGCGATCAGACAATGAAATGCCTGTCTCTGAAATGCACCAGGTTCGAAAAATGTAAGAGGATGGAATAGTCACCCCGATTCAATAGAGGCGCCACTTACCCCGATGGTATACTTTTTAGACGTCTACTTGCGGCGCGAGGAATTTATGGTTACACAAAAACCTAACATAATATCACGATAAGACTTTTTCGCGGAAGTCAGGCAGCTTCGGATTTCGGAATACTTCCGTGACCCACTGTACTATTACCAAATTATTAGTAGCAAACGAACCTAAGTTGAGTCCAAGAACTCCCGGATAGCCAATTGGGCAACGCTTTCGAATTCGGTGAAAGCGGTCCCGGGTTCAATTCCCGGTGGGGGCCTTCGTGCGAAATGAGATAAGCTGTCGAAGCACGAAAGAAAGTATAGGCGAAAGAGAAAATAACTGAGAGACCGCGAAGAAATTTTCGAAAATATGTGAACTTAGCAGAACACATCAAAGAGGGTTACTGAAATTCCATTTCATAGTGCGATAATCACACGAAGCGTCTAAGTGAAATTTCAGAAAAGAAACTACATCAAAGAATAGTAACAATTCGCTCAAATATATGTTTCAAAACGGTTTTATCACATATTTTAACCAACCTGATTATTGAGTAGACTGTAGAAACTTAATATGTACTGAGTTATATGAGTCTTAAATTTACGTGATTATTCATGGTCTAGATTTCAGGTAACACGTAATTCGCGAAGTTTAGCTTTCATCGACGGAATTATTCGCCCAGGAAATTTCTATTTCGTTCGAAAGCCGAGTGCACCGAATAGTTGCAGCTCGGACGACATTTCTCCCCCACGTCCCTGCCGCCAAACCTCGACCTCCTTTCTGCCACCTATATGGCCTCGCCGTAGCCTTGCCACCCCCCGCGCCTCCCCCACTCCCCACCGAGGGAGGCGATCACCATTCCGAAGCGTCCTCGTGGTCGCTCACACTCGTAGATCGATGTCCGCTTCCACCGACGCCTATCTTGGGAGCAATCTGGAATTTTGGTGAATCCACGGCAGCATCCCTCCGCCTTAGCCACGGATTCGCATTTGCCTTTAACTCCCGTGATTCGATAGGGCGAATATCTCTATACTTCAAGCGATCGCTTCTTAAAAGAAAGCATCGTGAACCCAAAACTTAATGTTTGTGGGACAAACATGGACGAAAGAACGTTAAATCATTGTCCAAATAAAAATTCTAACTGAAGACCCGAAGAGTGTTCAATAAGGAATAAGTTGTTGGCATCTAAACTAACCCATTTCCGATCAAAGTTGCGAAAACGCAACGTTATTATTGAAGGTGAAATTGCTAGGTTAAACATAAACTTTTGATTCTTTTTGCTGTTTATAATGTAGTCTTGCATTAATTTTAATGTAGAAATAGCATCATTAAGAGTTATTATGAAATAAATAACATCGTTAACAGTATTATTTTTCCGTGATAATTTTTTTTTATTTATCGAATTTTCTGTTTCGTGAGTTTACCGGAGGGTAAATTTTTTACTACATAATTAAAATTTGATGAGCGTTTTCCAATCGATATCTCTCATAATAATATACTGAAAATCTTCCCTCGTTTATCTCCAAAGGATAACACTTTTTTCTCCTCTAGTTTTAAGACTTAAGACTGGTTTCGTCCATTATTATTTTACATAATTACAATTATTTTTACAGTTTATATTTTCCTCTTATCTAACACGTCAATACAAAATCACAAAAGAAACAACGGTAAATTTCTCATTTATTATACCATGGTCGGTAATACGTTATGACCCGTGTGATGGGACCCATGGTAATGGGAAGTGAAAAGAAATTGATAATAATTTCATATGGAGTTTGGCTCTGATCGGATTAGAGGCTTGTATTATTAATTAAAGAATTAAAACTAGATTAGAAGCTTTGGAGAAAAAGAAGAAAAATCTTGGATGGACAATGTGAGCAATTAAGAGAAAGAGGAGGAAAATGGATTGGATTTATTGTAAGACAAAAGAAAAGTTTGACATAAATCTAACGGATAGTAAAAGGAGGCCTATGGTACATTAAACAAATTATGAATGATGATTGAGGAAGAAGTCGGAAAAAATGAAAATAATAGCAGACAATTGAGAGGAATGACAAATAAGGGAACCAAAGTGTCGCAAGGACATTTTAGTGAACCGAACATCCCAGAGGCCAATGAAAGATATTCCCGATGTTGAAAGATCATGAATCCGCAGGACATTGAGCTTTACCAACGTTATCTCAACAATAAAATCAGATAAAACTTTGGTCACATCGATTTTAGGACGTGCCCATAAAGTCTCGGATCCGCCAGTACCTAACTACAATTCCAATTAAAGAATTTGAAGATCAGCACCATAACTACAAAATTGCCTCAATATTTAAAAAAAATAACTTATATTTTTATAACAAACTTCACGCAGTCGACCATTGAAATACTACCTATTATCAAAAGAAATTACCGCTAGAAGGGGAATTAACAGAGGTAAAGACTTTGCCGTTCACGAAAGAATTCATTTACATCGACATTTATACCTTGAAAGCCAACTTTCGGCGTGTGCCAGGGTCACACGGCAGGGAACTGCTACAACGAAAGCTTTGACTAAAGGTGTTTACTCTGGCTCGAATTTCGTAGTCCTTGGATAAGTGATGAAACATGCACCGTCCATGGAAATTTGGATTCATTCGCGTAATATAAATTGGAAGACCAAGAGGCGACTCTGCGGGATGCTGAGTTGGCAAGCGCGTAATTGGACACGTCCTTCCGAATAGTGATACGAGAATCCTCCTCCCAGTGCACCAATGTGCGCACAGCATTCCAGCACTTCCCACGGACAAATCCGTAGAACGGTGAATATTTGCATGGTTGAATGGAAGCAAATAACGAAAGGATGGACCAGATTTGGTCATGCGGGAATACGCCACCAAATTTAAATATAACTTCAATTTTTTCTCGGGAGCTTTCTGTTTTACATTCACTTTGATAAGCACGGCGTGAATGAGGGAAAGAAGAACTTTAAGTGTTTAACTTTTCACATAGAGGTGTGCGCCTTGAAATCGTCAACGATAAGCAGATGTGTAAAATAGCGACAGGACCAGGACTCGAATCCAGGTCTCCCACTTCCCATTCTAACCACTAATCTGATGTAATTAATAATTGACGGCTGGACTTCGTGGAACGCCATACTAAAATGGTAAAGAAACAAAACTTTGTATGTTCCACAGTAGAGATTTATTATTTGAAGATGACTGTCAGTGGTCGAAACTGGCGGAAATAATAAATTTCTACTGTGGAATATACAAAGTTTTGTTTCTTTACCATCTCATTAATCTAAAATTAGGTGTTATAATAACTGCCCGAGACCTGATATCGAGACCCTGTGCCATGTCACATCTATTTACAGCAATTTCACAAAACGCTATTTCTCACATCTGTTTATACAACTTGAACGGTCTGTCTTAAACATATACGGCGTAGTTTTCCTTTGCCAGGATACTCCAACGTACACGATTTTAACTTTTAATGACGAGATAAAACAACGGAATTAACGGCACCGTTGTCCCTCGCCGCCTATAAATTATTGTCGATTAGTTGCTGTGCTAAGGGTCGATTCTTTCATTATTCTTCCCGTCTTTCTACAATACTTTAGACAGCGATTTAATTCATAAATCTATTTCCAGTGGGACTCTTTCCTTTTCTCATACTTAGTGAGGAAACGAGAAAGAGTTTCAATGATAAAAAATGTACTTAGCGATTTCATAGAGACTGCCTACGTCAACTTCCAAAACGTTTTCTTATTCTTATCGAGAATTCCAGGGAATAAAACAAATTTTAAATTATATAAATATTTGAAATAACCTCCTGAAATGGACCAATTTCGAAGTTTAATCCTACAACATCATAATATTACGAGAAATGATAAACTCGCAGGTGAGAACGATTAATTACTGAGGATGTGGTCAGAGGATGCGTGATTCCGGGAGAGAACCTTTGTTTGGATAGTTAACCGAACGAACTCTAATAACCGCTCTCCTTTTCTAGGGCGATAACGAAAGAATCCCTCAATGTGGACTAATTGGCTCTTTCCCTAATTCTTTGATTGACCTGTCTACTTTCTTACAGCTTCCGAGACATTCTCCAGTGATAAATGGTTTCGCTCAACGAGAAAGGAATCTTTTTCGACTTAGAAAATATTTTACACATACGTGATTGCAAATTGATAACAAATGTACAATTTGCAAAAAATGTTAGTAAATCACACCACCTCATTCGGAAAACGAAGTCGTTATTAGGTGTGAAGATATTCCTGATCAGGTGGAGTTGCTGTGAATCCTTTGTTAAGTAAAACTGTTGATGGCATAGTTTGCAGAAACCGATCGTGTTCAACGTGGTTTATGTATATTTTTGTGGCGTTCCGATAGCCAAGTAGGTAGCGCGATCGTAATTGTTGAAAGCGGCACTGGGTTCGATTCGCGGAGGTGAGAGAATATTAATTGCATTGCTTTATATCCACAACAATTTCCTTTAAGGACCCTTAAAATAGTACATTTTAATAAATCACATCTTCCAAGAAACATCATTCTCTCATATAAAGAAATCCAGCTTTTAGCTACATTTCAATCATCTACATTTGTATTTTGGTCGCTATGTTATAGGTCCCAAAATACGTTTGTTAGCCAAATTGATATAAATTCCATAGCCTTAAATTTTAAGCTGTTTCGGAGTAATGAAGATTTCAGAAGAAAGGAAGAACAAAACTAAAGACACCGATTTAGGAAAGTTAATTATGAATACTGCAAAGAAAAATTAGTTTATAAAAAACGGCGTCAGCAATGAACTAGATAATCGTATGGGTTGCAGTCTCAAATGTAACGAGGCCATGGCTGAACTCCCTAATTCACCTTGCCTTCGATAGATTGCGCCTCTTGTCTATAAATGACGATCGGCATTGAGGAAGGTAAGCCCTACTTCTAATCGATCGCATAACTTTTGCTGCGATCGTAAATTTTAGAGTGAATCCGATATTTAAGCTGGCGTTTGTAGGCCTTACCTCAAACACTTCGCGGATACTCAAAAAAGTACATTAATTCTCATTCCCTTCTGTATAGGTTTTTTCTGTCTTTGCCACTAGTTTCTAGCTTTCTTACTTAAACTTACGAGAGTGATTTGCCGATGAGCAACAAAACAAAAGGGTCAGACCGACCACCACCGCTGAGTACGATTTAGGAGAGAGGGTCAGTAACGAGTTAATGTCGACTCAGAGAAATGAAGAGAATGAAATGGGTGTGAAACGTAGGTGAGGCCAAATTGAGCGCAGTGGTGAAGGCAAAGGCAAGGATGATGTACAATGAGAATGAGAGCGGTCAAAACGGAGAGGAAGACCGAGGAAAGGTTGGTTGAATGCCATGGATAAGAAAGGGGAACCACGTAGTTTGAATAAAAGAGACCGTATCAAGAGATGCTAGGACATCACTGAACCAAAAGGCGTTTGCAAGGATAGGAAAATTATGAAAGTGCTGAACTGCGAGATTTCTAGCGAAATTATCCCTAAATGCAAAAGGAATTTTATGTTGCAGGAAAAAGTAGTCATGGTTTTTCTGGATTTTAAATACTGAAGATGTAAAGTTGAGGTAGAGAAAAGAAATCTACTGAAATGATTTTCAATTTATTGCAATTACAATTTATTTCAACTTGTAAGTAAATAAAATGGAAATCGCACGTAAAGAAAATAGTCTGCACCAAATAAAAATACTAACCAAGTTTAGTTTTTACAGCAACTGTCCCGGTTAGTACATATGATACTGGCCATTATTCCTTTGAAAAACCTTATCACGAAATAAATATAGAAAAAGGGAAGCGAGTCCAACTAACTTCATATAAATTTTTTCCATTGTTCCTCTCTGGGTAGATAACACACGTACGCAACGAAATGTAGCCAAGTCTAAAGGCATGGTTCCTGTTTTACGCTCTTAAAGATTTGATAAACCCAAGTTTGCAGTCGCCAGAATACGGTAACCCTACGAACATACATATTAAATGCAAAGCTAAAATGGCTGTGGGCGTGCGTATGGGGGTGGGGCGGAACCACGTCCCTTGAAACCCGAGGCGCGTCTCATTTGAGGGATTTCTCGTGTCGCGCGTGTCGTTTGTTCTTGTTATCGGCCGATTCCCCTCCTCCATCAGCTGGATCTGTGATTCACAGCCACGTCACTTTCCCTCTCCTTAATTGCTCTTTTCAAATCGCTAGCAAAAGCCTAGCCTCCCTCTTTAAAACCTTCCCATTTTGATGATTCTTTTGTGACCGTTAAATCCACCATCGATTGCCGTCGATACGAAAAGTGACAGATATCCTTATCAATCTTCCTTCTTTAATGCATTTTTCCTCTGTACTTGAAGCTGGATGCGGAATTTTCCCACATTCGGCGGCGATCGGTTTCGGCATTATTTTCGTTGATTTAAGTTCTTCCTTAATTCGACGATTTTCTGTCTGTAAGCTCATTGAAGTAATGAACATTTTAAAGCGAAATAAAACTTATTACTTATCATTTCTTCATTATATTAATTTTAATATCTCTTTAACGGAAACGGATATTATCGGGAACCGATTATCTCCGTTGTAATAATTTGGACGGACATAGACAAAAAACACCCATGTCCTATCCTGGAAAAACTCGGTTAGCCGGGACTTAAACCCGTGACCTCATTGTTAGAACCGTTCAACCACCGAGGTCGGGATAATTAATGCCTAACCGCTGGGAAGGTAATTTCGCGGCGAATCAGGTAATTTTTTCTACCTTAACGTTCCCTTAAGCAAAAATTTCGTATGGAAACGTTCCGAGCGATACCAAAGTGTTAAAAAAGGCGAGCGCCCATTCAAACCGCTGTTCACCAATAATTTGTTTTATCCGACAGCAGCTGTTACGACTGAAGAATGGACAAAAGAGGGCGAAAAAACACGCAAGGATTGTTGGGAGCAATCAGCGTCGCTTAAGGACAAAAGAGCAGATGAACGTAGAGGGAAATAATGTCCACACCCACTGTAATTAATGTTCATCGGGAGGAAGGAGAACGATTTAGCATCGTAAATTAACGGTGAAACGGATGAAAAACGACATCGAAAAAGAAAACTTTGGGGCTTGGTATACTTCGTATTTACTTAGTACGCATCTTAACGGGTGTGAAAGGGGTGCAACGTTATTTACGAAGTGGCTCTACTGCGTATTGTTCATTGAAAAAGCTATTTTTCGAGTGGGCAGGTCCTAGAATCTATTTCATTATGGTACTAAAACAAGTCGAAAGGGAATACTTTTCTCGCATTTTCAGATTCGTACACGTAGTGAGCCAGTTGAATAAGACCAATTTTCTCACACTTTCTGATCGGTTTATGAGGCAGGACGGGTAAATAATATCTACCACGTCTTCCGGGAACGTATCACCACTGAAGTTATTGAGTAACTTTAACTTAACCTTCACATGATTCCCACCTTGTGTCAAGAAGAATCTTGGTGACGCCTACAAAAGTTTTAAAATACCGAGTATATTACCTTGGAAACGCGGACTGATTAGCGAAGAAGGTAAGTAAACAGAGTGATGGAACAGCTCCGCCGAGGTAGCTTAATGGAGAATCAACCATCTCGGTATTTGAGAATCCTGGTTTGACTTTGGGCCACGTCCCACTTTTCTCTCTCATTTATCTTTCAGTTTACCGAAGCCTTGACGTGCAATGTTAAATTCCTCCCGCTTTCCCGGCAAATTTCACATTTCTATCGTATTCGAGCCGTAACTCAGAGGAGCCCTAAGGCAGGCGGCTAGAGCTTAAGCGATCAATGCAGAGCAACCGCTGCCAAATTTAGGTTTCCCTCTGATACTTTTTATCAGAAGCCGAAAAGAATACACGAGGAACGGTGCCAAACGACTTCAACTTGAATTTCGCAAGTTCAGAGAGGAAATACATAGATCCTCTAAAAAGAATAACGAGTGAAACATCGGAGATTGAAGAGAGAAAATCGGATAAAACAAGAAGTCCTAGGGATGTACATTTCTTCCCTTTTATAATGCGCGAGTTATTGCAGCTCTCTTATTAAATATTTCGTGGGTTGGGTTCGTATAAGTAAACACTCAATGAAGTTTACCAACAGGAGCGTCTTGAGGACACGAAGACGATTAAACTTTATTTTATGCGCTGTTACATTTATCCTCTTTTTAATCGATAATCGGAACTAAAGGAAGTAACCAAAAAGACCCAAACTTTGGAATTAATTTATTTGTTTCACAAGTATTCGGGCATGAAATTGAAGCTTTCAAAACCGTTCGCATTTCCTTTACAAATAAATAAAAATACGTTGAGCAGATTGCGATAAATGTCCTCTTTTTCAATGAAAGGACCCAAACTGGGAATACGTTATCAGTTACAATACATCGAGCCTTTTCTACTTACCGCTGGTCGTTCTAGGTTCTATTTAGCAACATTGACGAAAGATCAATGAATGAATCTGATCAAAGAGTATACATACTGAGCATGCTGTAGGTACGACGGCATGGTTGAGATAGATTAATGCTTGAACTATGGATGTTTTCGAAAATGTAGTTGTTATCTTCCAATAAAGACTGTTAGTTGATGTAATAACTCCTACTCGAATAATTAGATTCGGTATTTTAATTTTCCACCATGATTTGAACTTTGCTCGATAAAAATTACAAATTTAACTAGAATTTTACTAAATTTAAGTGTCGCAAAGTTTGGGCTCATACTGCTGTTTAGAATACATATGTATTACATGTTTTATAAGCGATATGGTACCTGGACACATTTTGTTCGACGAAGTTCACCATCGGTAAATAATTGAAAAACATTAAGGATTAAAGACTAGTTATTAGGTTTTATTACCTTAATCTTATTTTTACATTCATAATATTTTATTACTTCATGCATATCATTACCTATATAAGTCTACAGTGCATTTTTTGTACATCATAACTTCCAAATAAGAATCCTAATGTGTCTAGTGCACCTCCAGAAACTTTGCAGAAATATGTTAATCCCAGCATCAACTGAAATGCAGGGAATGAGTCTCGGCTCTTCTGAGAAACCAGCGCCCTATGCTTATGCAACCCCCGTAACTTCACAAGTAACGCTCTTGCAGTGGCGACCGTGGACCCGAATTGAGGCTAACTTAGGAACCTCTTCTACACCCAATCATTTGCACGTATGTACATGCGCAGCTGGTATATTCGGAGGAAATGGACTCAAAATCTAATTACTAGGCTTCGAACTCCGTGGACAAAACTGTCCAGGTATCATATAATAATATACATATATTAATATATGATACCTATGAGCCGGGTGAAGCTGGCAGTCTACTGGACCCGTACCCGAGTATAACTTGGGAAGGAAAGAATTATTCGTTCTCAAACAGTTTTTGGCTGTTGCATAGGTACGGATGCCTTTTTAAGTTGCTACGCAATGTCTAGAAATTATTCAGTCTTCTTTGTTCTATAAAATTCATGTCCAGAGAAGATAGAGATCAGTAATACGGAATATCACGATAGTACATACATAGAATAAATCTGATTTAAATTAAAAATAAAATTATCGTTTAAAACATTTGTTTGCTTACACAATTGGTCGGCAAATTTTACTTTCTGCTATTTCTAGAGTAACTTCAACATTTCTCTCAATATTTTGCATTACATAAGGAATAATGGAGTTAACATAAATGTATTATTTCCTAATGCGACGTAAAGACTGATTCTTGAGCAATTTAGAACAGAAGTTTCCACTGATGGTTGAGTTAGTTGTAGTACAGAAGAACCACCACCAGCAGTTTAGAAAAACCACCAACGCTAAAATTCTGTTCTTTGCGCATTTCGCTATCAATGATACCTCCCTCAGACACCAGAGCTTAATCATAAAAAAAATCTGCTCTGATCCCTGAGGACGCTATAATTGATAGCATAGGACGGAATCTTTGCGTTGATGATTCTTGGAGTTCTTCTAAACTGCAACTTGAACAACTTAGAAATGTTTGGGCTCTGGTAGGGCTTGAGAGCGAGAATTTCTTCCTATGTTCGGGCCAGGTTGGGTTCGGGCTCAATTATGAACGGGCCTGGGCCAAAAAGTTTGGCTCGTGCAGACTTCTAATAGAGAAGTCCGAAGGTCGATCAGTGTCCATCCAGAATGGACTCGAGGCGAAAGTCGAAGAGCCGTTAATTGAGATTCGGACATCCAACCCTTTCGCCAGTGGCGTGGAAGTCAATTACGCAGACCGCATCCGTTTCCGAGAAAAGGAAGGATTTCTTGGGCTACAAAAGAGCAGAGCGGATCAAGGAATGCCCCAAACACGAGTGACGGATGGCAAGTGATTTACGGGATACTGCGAATACAAAGACAGCCAATAAATAACTACTTGTGTACCCTGATTGCCGCTTTCGGCGAGTGGCAGGGGATGCATGCATCGACTAAAAACATTGACCTATCCGGTAACCATCGAGTAAGGGAAAAATATTTAGGTTTACACCGACCAGCATGTATCTCATTGTATATAAGGACATTACCTGAAAATACAAAATCTTTCAAAAAGAAATGTTGCACTGTATTGTAGTAATAATGGTAGTGTAGTAGTATAGCGTTGTATTAATGAAGGGATTTCTGGAGAAAGTAAGAGATTGCTTGACAGGGTGATGTACGGTGGGGTTTTCCCCGTGACCGCTACGGTAGCCGAAAAGACCTGTCATGAATCCCGAAAAATCCAGTAAAAGCAATATATATTTTACATATTGTAAGTATTACTTACGTGTCAGGTAAATATTACTTACGAAATGAAACAAAACAATAATCCTGTAGGTTGTGTGTATGTCATCTATATATTGAATATTCATTGTGTAAATATATTGTATATATATATAGGTAAAATACTGCTACCAGGCTTACAACCTAACCGCTGTTTGTAAATAATAATAATATATTTCCCAGGTTTTTTCTACCAGCATCTTATCAGCCTATGTAGAGAGGTGAATACAAAATACTTGGTCCTAAGAGAATGTGCTATATCTTGATTTCACTGAATATGTTTTAACGAAGTTTGAATCTGTTTTTATTCTAACGATCTTAAGAAGTGTTTATATAACAAAGGTAACTTAAAGAAGTAATTCTTAGCGAAATGAAAAGCCTTTCTTGAAATGAAAAGCCCTTCTTTAAATTTCTAGTTTGTGTACACCGCTTCAAGATCCAAGGAACTACTCTAACACATTAAATGAGGTCTAAGAAGCATTTGCGGACTCTTCTTTCGGTACTACTGGGCTACCAAGCCTTGTTTATCAGATGCATATCCGTGCATGTTTCGGAATTTATTCTTCCTGAGGACAATTTCAATTTATTTCTTTCATTCTACTACTTACGCGTACCTTCCTCTAGATCGGCAAAAAAATCATTTCAAAGATTTTCGAATTCACGGCATTTTTCTACATCAAACCCTAATTGCACCTCTCAGAATTCTACCAAAATCCCGGCTGAAGCTCTCCACGCAGCGTTGTTTCTAGCGCAACTAAATCAAACAGACTGAATGAATGAGAAGGTCTCGATTGACACGAGCGAAGTGTGGAATGGGTGTTTGGTAATGGCATCGTGAAATGGGGAAAAACAGATGAGTGGGGAGAGACGCATTAAAGAGAGAGGGAGGATGGGAAAGCGAAGAGCCGCTTTAACCGAGCTTCATTTTACGGCTGTGATTGCTACGTCATCGCTAGCAGACGTCTTTTTTTAACGGAACATCAACTCGCACGCGATGAAAAATGCAAGCTGCTCGGAAGGTTTGTCAACGCGAGACTGCTTCCATTTATTGTGACCACGACTTGAAAGAGTATTTCGAATGAGCCCCGATAATGCATGAAACCACAAAAGAGCTAAGAGGTGAATTAAAACGAGTCGACTTTTTTACGTGGGCGAATTCGAGATTGTCTCGTAACAGTTAAATATGCGGAATGAGAGGCTGAAAGAGTTTACGGTGATAAACTGCCAACGGAGGTAAGTTAGTGGGGTCTAGATGTTACGATATTGCTTTCGTTTATAAACCATCAGAGAAAAGAGATCACTGAAGGTAAAGTTGCGAACAATTGAAGAGAAATATAAGTATTGTGAATAATTTTGATGTTAGAAAACTTTTCCGTGTAGGCCTGCAAAGGATAGAGATAAATAAAATCACTATGTAAATAGTACACGCTTCTTAAACGTGCAAAATAATTACAATGCTACGTAACCTATGACGGTCTTAACTCGATGCATTTGCCTAACATACACTTTCACTCTAAATTGATCACAAAAACAAATGAAGATAGATCTGTTAATTTATTTAAACATTAATTAATCCAGTCCAATACTAATTTTTAATAAGAGTTTGATAACAAGTCACATTTCGTGAGTGCACGATTTTCTACAAAACGACGATAACTTATGATATTAAGATTCAAACAAAATTGCACTTTCTACATTTTTTTGCCGATCTAAAATGCGATATTTAAGATAGAATACTTAAAAAATTGATGCTCTATCCTTTTCTTAGCATTTTTATATTTATTATTTCCACATTCAATACTTATTAGGGAATTAAGCGAAGGGAACTTATGGATAGAGGTATCTTAAAGGAATAATGAAAAGGTTAGTAAATGAGTGGTGTGGAATGAACAGCTGCATAGATGTGTAACGTGGAACAAAGAAAGGAGAACAACAAAAGGTGGCCTTCGAGATGTGGGTATGGCGTAGAATTTAAAAAGTAAGTTATAATAGTTATAAAAGGGTCGATATAAAGACACACTCAAAGATACTTGAGATAGTCGTGGAGGAGAGGGTTTCAATTTAAGCGTCGACAGAGGAAATGGATGGGTCAAATATAGAGAGGAGGGAGATTTCTGAAGAATGTAATTAAAGTTAGAATGCGAGGGAAAAGACAGAGGGGAATACAAAGGTAAAAGATGCCAGATGACAAAGGATGGCGGAAGTTACTAAGAAAAGAAAGAAAAGACATTGAATAGGTAATATTAAGGCACATGAACCTTCCAAAAAAGTAGAACACTTATCTCTACATTTGCACCGGAGCTTAGGAGATCATCAACGACACATGCGTCCTGAAATTAATTGGAACTCAAATCGTGGATATCGTATTTTTAGAGTTTAACACACAGGAAAATGTTCAGAGAAAAACATTAAGAGTTGAGTAATCTGGAACAAAAACTGTAAATAAGAATTATACATTGTCTTGTGTGATTTGTTCTCAGACATGGTGATAAAATCAGACTGCCCGAAGCTACACAGAAGAAGAAAGAACAAAGATTTAACACAAAGTTGAAAACGTACACATATTGGTGAGAGCCACATCACTGTAGTTTGAAAGTGGATTCCAATCATGGGATTCTAGGTCAGATTTCCGAACAACTGTTTCTAGGCTCCCAGATAGCCAAGTGGGCTTTACACCTTGCTGATAGCGGTCCCGGGTTCGATTCCCGATGGGGGCCCATATGTGCGAAATTACCTTATCTGTCCAAGCACTTTTAACAATACTACTACTGCTTCTAGGTTTAAGTCGAATGTACAGCATTCATTTATACATCTTCCGCCATGTTTCAGCGATGCGTTTAAACATTCTGCTATCTTTCATGTTCTAATCTTATCTTCAGATAAGAGAAACGTATTGCTAAATAAGATGAAGTTCGATTTTATTTAAGAAGACGGTGCTGTGTATGGCGACTTCCAATTTCCCCGTCGTAAAAATGATGATGATGATGAATGAGAGAGGATTACTGTCACCTATTATCTCCACCACGGGTGGGGAACCGTTTTTCATCGGAAGGCCACCTGTACCATTCTCCCACAAGAGAAACCATTAGACCCCACTTGCGAGACGATTAGCTTATATTCGATTGTTTTAACATGAAAATTTGAAGAAGTAAACGAATGTAAATGCTCAATAAATATTGGTAGAATAAACATTTAACGCAATAAACAAAACTGGCAAAGAAAACCATTTTAACAAGAGTCATTGTTTACGGAAATGAAGACAAGTCTACATGTTCCCACCGTTGTTCTGTACCAGACGGGTTTAGTAGGATGCACTAACAGAGCCATGAGTCAGATCATCAGAGTCATAAACCATGAAACCCAGCCGGCAGAGGAGTAAATATATCGCGAGGATGCAGGTGATGTACATGTATTTAGAGTCTCAAGACTAACTCTAAGAATTCTCACCGATATTACAGATTAACTGATTCACGGCGACATTGTCATCACTGCGGAGACTAATGGAAGCTTCATTTTCGTTACCGAATTTAATTCATTACTGCGACACGTCATATCTCTTTCTTTGTGTAGAAACAGAGATTAACAGCCTACGTAGCCAAGTAACAGTAACTACGTAGATTTTTAAAGTTGAAATACAAACCTTGACTTCTACATCAGAAAAATATTCCAAGATTTTCTCGAAATTTCGAAATGATAGGAGCGAAGGAGACCGACTTATACAAGGTGCGATTTTCACTTCAGGAATACTTAATTCACGAACACTTCTGACCTACCTAAATTCATGAATAGTGACTCCTTTCATAGAGGACTCTTATCGAAAGTAATGAGACATCCATCCAGAACCAGATAACACTTTTATATTTTTACAACGTTGAGCAGTTGTAGAAACTCTGAGTTCTCGCCTTAAGAATGAACAATATTTGTATTCACTAACATTAAACTCCGAGATTTGCATATAATTTCATATAAAATTAAACATGAATAGTTAATACTAATAAGTCTCTAAAGGTTAAGTTTGACTTTTCCACGGAATACAATTAGCACTACCGAGAATTCTGAGCAATTCACAGACGAAAATTTGTCGAAAGAAACGCACAAATGAGTTTAAAAAGAACTTTTCGTAACTTCTACAGCAGGTTTTTTCTCACTAGTATCGTCAACGAGTTGACACTTTCACGTGAAAACATGCGAACAAGACTTAAATATGAGATTATTGCTCCCATGTAGTTTTTCACCTGAGGATGTCAACTCGTCAGTGAAAGTAGTCAACAAAAAGTCTTTATTTTGAGATGTTTGTGAAATACCACAAAAGCATGCTTGACTATATACACTTGCTTGTATAAAAGAGCGTTTCCGCTTTAAATAATTCCTATCGGACTGTTTCATTTCCCATTATAAGAGGAGCCTAACCACGATAATCGTACGATTAGGGTTACATTTTGTAAGTATGACTTTCTATTAATTATGCTCAACCGAATTTCTATGGAGATGGGAAAGTAAACAGCAGATCAGAGATTTGGAAACCTACTTCGAGGTAATCTTCGAGTAATGTGTGTAATCGACAGATCGTCGAGAGTATTCGCAAACTTCATTGAAAATTTTGAGTGAACTGCCGTAGTGATAGGAAACTCGGGTAGAACTTCAGCTGAAACAAATAAGCCGATCTGCGACGGCGAGATATAGTTTACTTAGCGAGGATAGGCCCCAGAAGGGAGTGGAATTACAAAGAGCGATGTGGAGGGAAGCCAGAAGTGGGCAGTTCCAGCGGAGACACGGCTGATATTCGAGCAGAGGGAATTCTGTGACGAACGATGCAAACCAGAAAAGTGTAGCAGCCACTCGGCGCCAACGCTGTTCGGATCTCAAGGTTTACCGTGATAATCGGTCTCGAAACGAATTATCTTTCGTACCGGATTTCGCTCCTTTTATACGAAAAAAATCTGCTCACATCCAGTTCGCATCTTCCAATGTAGAACCGGTTTTTCGCTTTGGCCTTTGTAATACTATATCGTTCAAGTTTGTTTTATTTTTCTAGTTCTTTTCAACCACATCAAATTATAACGAAGTTTAGAGTAAAACAGTAATTAAATGAAAATCGCAGTAAAACATGTTTACAGCTAACATTAAAATTACATACATGCATAACACTACATGTTTAGTAAACCTTCCTTCATCGAAAAAAGTTAGAATGAAGAAATAAACGAGCTAAGTAATGAATGAATAAATCCTCACATACATCAAAAGAAATTTTTTAAATTCAATACGAAATCCATGTGAAAAATACTAAAATATCTCTTATTCTTGAGGTCTTAGAATGATCAACGTAGAAGCACGAAACGTGGGGAATCAAATCACCTTAATTACTTTCCGAATAAAGAAGTCCCACTTCTGGAAATCATCAAGCAGGAGAAAGCTTTGAGAAAATCTTTTTGAGATCAAAAGAATAAGCATATCAGAAAATATATACATTTCCGGGCATAGCAAAGATAAGAATATCGGAATTTTTCCGAAGTCTGTGTGTTGAGAGATGGTTGTTTCTTGTCTCTGAATCCTCCCACCAATAATCTTCCAAAAATAGACAGCCGAGCACATAAAGTACAAAGTGCACTGCTAACAATTTCAAGAAGATAGTTCAAGAGAATCTCCTCGAGTAAATAACTTCATAAAAAATTGGAACGACCGCGTTAAGCTACCAGAACGCCGAGACAAAGGTTCTCCGGACGAAAAATCGAAACGGGGACCAAAACGGTCCGCGTAAATGGATCGAGGATACGTTATCGGGAAATAAGTTATGGACTCACGCTCCTTTGGAACTGCTCCACCGTGCGTCGGTTCTTTATCTTTTGGCTGTCCCTGACCGGCGAATTCGTCGAGATTTTCAGGAAATCTCGATTGATTACAAGCCGATCAATAAATCCGGTATTCTACTTTCTCGGAACCTATTTTCAATCCGTTCAGAACAACTTCTCTATGAAATTCGAGGCGATGGAGAAAAATCCGAAGAGACTCGCGTTGAAACAGAGGATGCCCGCTGAAATATTCATGCGGGGATTAGAGCATGGGAAAAAAGAAGAAAACGGATGATTTCCGAGAAATGTCGCGACGAGATTCGAATGACAAGCGACATGAAGTCCCTTTGTGACTTATGGTGTCAAGATGACGACTCTTGACCTGACATACGCATGGAATAAAATGAGTAGCAATCAGCGATCCGCCCAAGTAATAACAGCAACCTCAAGCAGAAACGACTGTAAAATAATGAATTGATATACATATACTTCTTTCAATGGTACAAATTCATTACCATTCGAGATATTAGCCAAGTTTCGGAAACAGTGAAATACCTAAAAAAAAGTTGTAAGGAAAAGGAATATTAACTAACTGAAACTGGTAAAAAATGCTGATTATTATTCTATAATAATAATAATACGACTTCATTAGGTTAAATGAGAAGCTCTTTCGATATAGCCAGAATAGTTTAAGTAACGTAATAAAGACCACCCACACAGTTGATTTTCCTTCTCCCATGATAGATACAGACGTTAAGATTTGTGATCAGAACTCCGAGGTGCTATTCCATCCAGATTCCGAAGGGAATATAAATTTGACGGGAAGGATATCGCTATAAGGCCGACGGATATACTTCAGCGAGGAACACTGTCACCGGCGAATTCTAGGCGATGAATCTTTCGGGGCAGAATAAGAGAAGGGAGTCGATCGAGAGGTGAAAATCGATACGAGGAATGGATGAACATCATTCACTTGTCACTCTCCCGTGAACGTCGTGATCTCTCTACGAGATTCGGAAGATTCGAGGCTAAATGCGAAGCGGTGCTGCTTCCTAAGAGGCCCGAGCCATTCTTCCTCATAACTCTTCCAAGTTTAATTGCTTTCGTCTCCTCCGATATGTGGGGTCTGAGGGAGGGCCCAGTTAATGAAGCGCGTGGTCAGAATGCTTGATACCGAGCGAAGAGTTGCAACACGCATTTTCAAGGCGACTGGGGATTAGAACGAAGGATGGAATCACAGCAAATCGATGAGTCGGACAGAATCAGAGCCAATGACACTGGACAAATTCCATGGTGATAAACATGGCACCAGATTCAACATTTTGGAGCCTTGCCGAGTAATACATGGCTTATCTACCGAACCATTTAGCTCATATTAAAAATTGGTGCGATGAATTGTAACTAGATCTTAAAGAACATGCTCTCAGACGCAGGTTGGGAATCTTTGAAAAAAAGGAGATAAGACGCTAAGCTGCAACTGCTTGATAAGTTTAGAGAAAGTACAATGCCGGAAGGCGTAATCGGTATTATCCGACTCTCCTGCTACTTCGGTCGATCCGACAATGAGCGTAAAATAAGAAAAAAAGATGCGAGGACAAGTCGTTTTAGGGACCCAAAATTCCTGCGAACGAGACGCGATAACAGTAAGCTAAAGAGATGACTCGAATGCTTGGCGTTTTCACCCCCTGCCACACGCCGAAAGGCTTGCAGGGTATTTATGTATTAGTAGATTTACATTACTTTCACAAATTGATCCGGAGCTCTTTCGATGTTCGGCTCTAATGCATTTAAATAGCTTCTATCCGATAGAATAATTCTAACCGATGATTTAAAAGGCAAAAATTACAGTCAACGAAGATATGGGTGCGAATAAAGGAAGTGTGGATTCACTGAAGACTGGAATGAAAATGACAAAAATCAGACACGCTTTTTCGAAAAGAAGCACCATTTTTCAAAGGTTTAAAATTATAAAGATACCAAAAATACAATTCTAAAGCATGTGTAAAAGCTCTCGGAAAATATTAAGAAAAAGTTTCAAATCTTCGCTAATATAATATATTTAAACGTGATCGAAAGTACTTTTCAAGAGCAATTTGAAACAATTAAAATGAGATCTTAATTTTCTTTAGTAAACCCCTAAAATAGATTGAGCTTTAGGTAATTCACACACGAAAGAGAGTGAACAAAGCCTTGGTTGAGGAAGTTACATAAAAGAAAAACCTAGATATATGTATAGTTCTTAGAACGATAGATAAACTTTGCCTGAAAGTAAAGAAAAAGACGAGGAAATGCCATGTGAGTGAAGGCCATTCATGCTCCTCATATAATCTGCTCCAAGTGCATTACCTAAATCCTCCTCCTGTATCCATGTCTCTCCTTAACCGAGTTTCCCTATCGTAAGACAATCTGGGCACAAGCACACTCCATAAGTACTGCCACTGTCGCTCCTAAAGCCAATTTCTCACGTTTCCTCGCGATTTGCAACGATGGATTGTCAGTGTACCTTATTGGGAAATGCATCTGTGGTTTGCGTGCAAATTTAAGAATCCGCGAACGAATTCCCAATTTGGGTTCAGAATTTGAATTCACAGCAAATCCTTTTCAATGGACAACTTTATTCGCAATGCACGGCAATATTCTCAGTGGGACTGGCAGATGCGATTATGTCATGAGGCAGGTTTTTCGTAGGAGACCGTGGTAAATGAAGAGAAAGGACAAGCGTGGGAGGATGGTGCTGACGTAAGGAAGGAGGTAAGCCGAAAGGAGGTGAAAAGGGATGACGTAAGCGCGAGGGAAGTGTGACGTAGGAGGAGCGCGCAGCAGCGGCGCGATGGCCAACTCAAAGAGAACAACGGCGGCACGCGCGTGGCCCACAAGAACAGAGCTGCTCCGTTCGGATGGAGATCGATTGAGGGAGAGCTCTGATGGACCACGATTCTAACACTTCCTTCGGAGAATGCGGGTCGTGCCGCTTGACGTCACCTGTGGTCACTAGCGACTGTCCCATGAGAATGCAGACAGCGTCACGCGGTCAAAGAGTCTTCGACGGTTCGCTGGTGGAGGTCGGAAAGTTACCTCTGCTACAGACTTGCAGCTAGTGCATCCAAATTACTACTGGATTCATAGTGCGAGGGTATTCGAGTGACAACTCCTTCGAATGATAATTCGAAAGACTCAAATACCCGGATTTACGGGTATTTTTACGCTTTGTTTGGTCGGGAAAATAAAACAAAAATATCTTTCTTTATTTTCACAATTGTAACTATATTAACCACTGAAATTCTCTCTCTTTGGAGATTGAATGCTACGGATGTATATCTAGAGGATCAGCATTACAGGAATCACTAAAAGGCTATTTAGGAATATTTAGAACAAAGGCGGGGAACCTCCGGTCTCATGAGGCGATCGATGCGGCCTTTCCTTCACGTTCTAAAGCAAATGCAAGGATAAAAAACGCTTTGTTTCCTACACGTTTATTATGCCAAGGAAAAATAATTTGAAAATTTCCCTGTACATATTTATTCGGCCACAGCCGTCCCTAAGCTATGTGGGGCCCTGGGCGAGAGGATTGCCGCGGGGTTCCGTTTAAAAATGCAAATTTATTGTTTAATTGCAATTTTTAAAATTTGTGTAAGCACTATTTTTCTGAGCACGGGAAAATTTTTTACATTTTTTTAAAGTTTGAGTCATTTATCGAATAATAATGAGACCACTGAAATTTAAATATTTATTTTTCTAACTATACCACACGAAAATTTGTCGATAACTTTGGAGTTAATAATACTATCAAATTTCTCATGTTCGTTAGGCATAATTATCTTGAAATCTTCCCCCTTATTTTATAATCCCTTGGAGCCTTACGACAATACTCTCGTAAAACTCTATTTTCCAGATACATTATCTCGAGGGCATTTCCAATGGAAATTCTCAAAGGCTCCAAAAACCCTAGCGACAGACCCTCCGTACCGACGGCTCAGCATTTAGCAATAAATGTCGTTTTCCTTCGAACAATTTCATGTTGAATAATCTGAATTTAGACTTTACGTCACTCAAGTGCGGCCTCACTGATTCATATGCGGCCAAATGGTTTCTTCCGGAGATAAATGCTTCGTGCGGACTCAGGATGACAGTTTCCCACTCTTGATCTAGACCAAGTCCATGAGTAACTGGATGGGAGAATATAATGAGAACAAACAAATATTAAAGATGACTTTATGAGAAATAACGTTGGAGCCTTTGAAAAAATAGTAACTAAACACTAATTCACGGGGTATAATAGAAAGCAAACTTGGAAGAGGTCGAAACGTTACGCGAGAAACAGCAAAGAGAATTCATGAGATTTTGAGAGAAAATGAAGGCGATAACCAACACCTCAGATGATAAGTTTAAAAGCGATGTTTCAATGGGAAAAACTAAAATGATAGATAATAATACGACGAATAAAAAATATTTATAGTTAAAATCATACTTAAGATATCGATCATTCAAAAATTAATACTACTTTAAAACGTGATAGCGTTTGAGGCGCTATTATAAAATATTAACGAAATTTTAGCGCGAAAGTTAAAGTTCTGAGAAAATAAAAAGAAACGGTAGATGTCGGTTTAATAAGAGGCTACAGTAACCACGCTTTTATACCACTAATTCTAAAATACCTTAACTTATACCGACAGTTAACCATGGATATTTGTATATTTTGCCGAGAGATAAGATTAATCGATTCTAGTTCTGAGACTCTTTCCCTACGTTTCAAACTTCCACAGATTAAAGCGAAAAGATTTCCCCGGAGAAGATAATGCTTTTGAACCTTTCGTTTCTATTTTTCAAGCAAATTCCCTGACTGTTAGGCGGAATTACCCAGGTACTACTCGAAATATAAAGACAATATAGAGCACTCAAGTGTTCGATATAGAAACACTACTTCCATCCACTATTAGCACACAGTTTACCTAGTTACAATCTTAAAACAGAATTAACAAACCGAGACTTTCCGTTGCCTCCTTAGAAAAGGAAATACGGCTGAAATGAGTGGGTCCAGCTGAAGTTATAAGGGAAGTATGATAGTAAAGGGCGATTATCTTATGTCGCTTTTTTCCTTCATTCGCGGGTACGATCAAGTTTCCGAACATCTACGAGAGAATATTCCGAATGCAGAAAGCGGGCAGAGAAGGTTGAAAAGATATTTTGACTTAATCGTAGAGAAAAACTTAATGAAAGATGCATGTTCGCCCAAGACGAAGAACAAATTTGATTTTTCGACCTCTAGCAGCAGCGCACTCTGAGCTAGAATAGAAAATTGGTGGCCAAGTGGCCGATTTTTTTTTTAGAGCTGGACTTGAAACCTCCCATTGTTCGTCAAAAAATATCTTGTTTTCTATATCTTTGAGTCAATTTTCGGTTTTGTAAGCGTTAAAAGACACAGCGTTATAATAGTTACTATGGAATACGTTTTTCACAGTATCAGCCGAAATTTAACATGATAATGGCTAAAACTTTAAAGTAAGACCGCCGAGAAGGAAATGCAACTGAATACGGCATGTCCTTGTCCATGTCCGGAATCTGTCACGCTGCCGAAAAATCCACCACTTTCCCCTGTGTGGTAAGTAAATTGAATCTGTTTCTTCAGATTCTATCCTCAAAAATATCAGACATTTATGGGGCATACGAGACTTGATTGTTTGGCGCCTTTTTCATTTTCTTACTTTATCTCAAAAATCGGCCAGAAAAGTCCGTCATTTTGTTACGTAAAATGAGCAAAGATTCACCTTTGAGCGCAACAGTTATGAATGAAAAGATAAGGAGACATTTTAGTATGCTGCATCCTTATTTCTTAAGTAACAGTCTCCTCCTAAAGCGTCCACATGCAGTAAACTTGAAAATTTCCCCGAAAAATCCGTGACTATCCTTTTTCTGTGAAAATTGGCTACGTTTAACACCCTTTAACTTTTTAACGCGTATATATAACGGAAAATTGCACATGGATACACAAAATTCAATCCTTCCTGAGTAACTATGCGAGGATTCAAGTCCCGTACTCAAAGAAACAATTTGAGGCGTCATGGTGAAACTTTTAACGGGACCTTTTCTTCGATTCCAACCTAATGTGCAGCGGTTCCAATGCAACCAATTAATATTAGTTACTAGGAATAGATGATTCGCTATTCGGAAATCTAAACGTCTTAGGAAGCAAAATCTCGGCGGAGTCCATTATCGCTGCAAAATGTCAATCCCATGTTGAATGAGGCGCGCTTTCGTCGAAGAAGAATGTGATTGGATTTGCGAATACGCCCGAAGCCACAGCGAAGCAATTAGTGGCCCCATTTCCAATTTCCCGCCCAAATTCGCGATGTACTCGCTACCCATAGCTACCTCGGAATTGCGAAACGCCCAAACAAACTAAACAGAGAGAGTTAGCATCTAACTGAAAGGAAATAAATTTGAAACTATACAATTTAATAGAAGCCTCAAATAACTCTGTACTCCTGCTTCCGTGTAAATTCCGCGATAACTTTATCGACTCCACATGGAGATATGGAATATCTGTGTCGGAATTAAGTCATCATATTATCGTAGCATAAATACTACTACGTAAGAATTATAGAGTAGGCAATGTAGTTTCCTCATTATACGGCACAGGAATGGCTTTTGGATTCATTAGTAGATAAGCAATACGTCTACTATCGAAATAACTCGCATTAATCAATGTAAGGAAGACAAATTCGCCATGCTTAACATGAAGTTTTCATAAATAATCTATAAATGAAATGGAATATTACTAGAACCTGTTAGAACCAGAGCTTATTTAAGCGAATTTTACTATATTTTATGAAAAAGGAGTGGTCCTCTTTTTTGGTACAACACCTAAAGATAAATCGGGTTAATATCTAAATTTTAACATTCATTGGTATTAAGTAGCTCGTTCAAGGAATGTTTCTATACCAGGGTTGTTCAACGGATCCAACCCCTTTAAATATAAGCAGGACATTCTCGCCTGTAGGCCATAATGCGTTGAAAGTTTTAACCGGCCCGCCAATCTTCTTGAAGTTTGGTAAGTAAACTTTGATCTCATGAACTTTTATATTTTACTGCTACGCATAAATACAACTAACAGGTTGGCGTATCGAAAACCTAACTCTCACATCCGTTAAAATGACCCTTGTTTTGGGTAAAATTCCTTTGTGTACCTAATAACTTGTTTGCTGTCTGTCTGCCTGCGAACAAATTCCGGCAAAATTGGAAATAATTGCATGAGGGAATTCTTGTCTGTTTAAGGAGTCCTCATTGCTCCGCGCATTTAAAGAAATTTCTAACAAGGCCTTTCAGTCGAAAAGCTTGGAAAACCCTATTCTATACTTTCTAATTGCTAAGAGCACCGTTAAGCACATAGATGAAGCTTAGGAGAGGGTGCCTCGATCGCTTCAATAAGCCGTATATCTATAGACGAAGTGACAGCCTGCGGATACATGGAATTCCGAACGGAAAAGGACCGAGAGTCGACGGCGAAAATCCACTTGGAGAGATAAAGTCGAGCTAAGGAAAAGATTCGATTGTATCACTTTTCCAGAGAGGACAGAGGAAGCGAAACAGTACCATATATAGCGAAGAAGGACCGTGAATATAATCCTCTCGGCACCTTATGGCCTCCGCATGTGTTCTACGAGATTCACTAATGCACGTACATAAAGGAGGCTGGCCTTGACTATGGCATTGCTAACAAGCCTGGGGGCGATAACCAAAACTCTCAGTACAAATCCAATCGATTAGTCCAGAGTAAGATCTTTCTATGCCGCAAAATATTTCATAATTTCTTCAAATTTCGCATTACAAGTTCTCTTTCTTCTGAGAGATATTTCTTCGTTAAATGTGAGTTTGCAATTATTATACATTCGACTATCGATTAATGAACAGTTCTGACTATAAATAAATCGAACGATACTCTCGCTAAGAATTATTATGTTTTGACAACGAAAAACAAATACAACAAATAAAAATAAGAGAAACTGCGTGTTTTACGATTGGGGAAAAAAAGAAAGCGGACCAACCTCGAAATCTGCAATTACAGTTCATTCCAGGGAGAGAGAGAGAAATAGAGGATGTCAGAGCAATAAGTATTAGTTTTCATCCAAAAGTTTATATCCGCAAGGACAATTCTATCAATTATTACTAAAGAGCTACGGTGAATAACTTTTATTTGAAACTGATGTTCACAGAAATATTTAACTCATATTAATAACATCCTCACAAAGCTAAAATAATTTCTACCTGTGGCCCTCCTTCCTAACATCTCTCTGAGCATCATTTCTCGAATTCTTATTACCTACTTTCTAGCAGAAAAACAATAAGTTGGTTACTCAGGAATGGAAAAATTAATTATCGATTACCTCGGAACACGAAATTCATCCGATTCAGAAATTGCCAGCAAACGTTACCTACGTGGAACAGATTAGACCATATGCGAGTAAATGGCTTACTTCTGATTAGATCGATTCATAACTATGGAAATTGAAGAAATACGAACACTAAGGAATGTCCACGAAAGAGCACGGAAACTAAACACGAGAGTTTTGAAGTGGGTGTGATATTGATAGGTATGCGTGACGATCCGAATATCATCTGGGACGAATAAAGGAAAGACGTAAAGGACCAAATGAAAAGGCGACTATCACCGGTAAACTGAGGAACTCCTTATCGACGGATAGACAAGGACTCGTGGAAACGGGAAAAAGTTGCTGGCGATAAGAGGCAGAAAGGGAGATAAGAGTGTCGCAATGTGAAGAGGGCAGAATGGCAGAAAAGACGTTGGATAGCAGTGAAAGGTCTTTTTGGAAAAAAGTTATCAGGGAAAAAATGGGATAAGAGAAGAACTGTAAACATCCGATTATTCGCAATGATCAATACACATAAATATCAAAGGAAACTGGACAAGGGAGAGCAGCGTGAGTTTTTTGATGACAAGTTTCAAAACGGTAAAGTGATTGTTGAGAGCCCTCAGAGCCGTGTGATGGGACCTCTGTTACTCTCAATAAAAATTTCCGATTTAGTAATGTGTAAAGCGAGGATTTTTTGCAGAAGACGCTGTTTTTTTACAGAGAAGTAATAAAGCAGATAGAACAGTTTTATATTATTCGAGGAAAATGAGAAATTATAAAAAAATAGAGATGAATAAACTGTTTGCCAAGAAGAATTAAAGCCATCAAAATGGAAAAGGTCGGGAAATAGAAGGGAAGAGCAATATGGAAGTGCTGCAGAAGAGTACGACTTCCCGTTAGAGGCAAGCGGGTGTATACTTGCTCCGAATACTAATTCCTTTAAAACTTTTCGTCCTCCTCCTCAAAGGTGAGTGACTCACGTGGGATTACTCATTCTATAACCCATACACACCACACCGCCATTATCATCCGATTGATCCTTACTTATCGCTCATATTTTAAAGAGTACGTAAGCAGTCATCTTTTTGGGTGGATTCCCGTTCCGTACTTGATTTTCATTTCCCCAATCCTCACCAAAAATCCCACCTCCTGAGATAATCCCTTTCGCTTTCTGTTAAATCCTCAGTAGATTATGAGGATGCAAGTTTTGTTCCGAGTTCACGAATAGATTGGGCGGATTTTTCCTAACTTTTCTCTTCAGCTAAACGCTTATGAATTGCAAGCCCTGCGCGATGAGTAACGAGACGATAATCGAGGAGAAATCAAGCTATCCTCAACACGATATATAGGTATAATTATGACATACAGCTATCAGATATTCTTATCCTGTCTTCGAGCATTTGGTTGGCGAATACAAGCAGTTCACAAGAATGTGGTGCCGCGCCCGCTTATAGATCGGTGCTGCACCTAACGATTGACTAAACAGGATTATCACGCATCCTTGGTGCGGCTCTGATTAAAAAAAATTTTCATTTTCAGCACTTATTCACACACACCTAATTACTTACAATGTACACTTTCCTAGGCATACCTAATAAACCGGTTTACTACTTATCGATTTTATGGAGGATTTTTATTTCTGAATGCGCCCATTCTCCCTTTCTTTATGTCAGCTTCTGTCTCATGTAAGCAGACAATCTCCACAACCTCAACTTCTTTGGTTTTATTTATTTCTTTCACGATCAAAAAGTTCTTTAAAGTTTTACCGTAGCACCACATTCAAAGGGCTTAATTATTTCCGCATATTCTCTCATCACAGCAGACGTTTCACAGCGGTCAAACAGTTAACTCCATTTATAGGTTTAATAAAATTTCTTAATTAATGTCTTCTTTAAAAGAATTTTTACCTTTTAATGCGCTTTCATTCAACTGATTCTCTCTTCACATTTTCCCGTCACAGTAATCGAGCTTCCTTAGTATAAATAAGTATAATAACTTCCGAGAATCTTTTTTTCAAACCTTTCTATTTCATGTCAAAGGCTTTCTCCTCTTTGTTGAAGTGCAATCGATCTGGTTTTACTTTTTATTTACTCAACGATCGTACGATGTGATAAAGTATAGGTTTTACGGTTTCGGAGCATGGGATAATTTTGACATTATTTGCATAAGACACGTCAAGCGAGACTTTCAAAGATACGAGCAATACTTGGCTACATTTCATCCGAATTTAATTTCTTGGTCGAAAATGGTCCAATCTTAATTGAAAATCAAATAGGATGAAAATGCTTGCACGTATTACTATTAACAAGGGACTATTAAGGATACTTAAATGCATTTTATTCTATTTTTTATTTATTTAATATTCCTTCTTTCAGCTACAACTTCGATCTCTTATGGCAGATAGTTTTAATTTCCTTACAAAACTGGTCTCTACAACGACGGATTCATTTTCGTTCTATCTTCTACAGCAACACACGACCACCCTTTCTCAAGCCACATTTTCTCGAACGCCCTTATACTATTTGCATTTTCTTGGAAATACTCTTCAATGAGGAGCACTTCCTCATTTGTTTTACATTCCTCAATCAAACTCTCTATCCAGAACTACACCCACGCCTTAAATGTTCCATTTCCTTGTCGTTTCACACCCACGCATTAAAACAGTCTTCATCACAGTCTCTGGGAATTTATCCCATTAAGAATCATCTGATGGGAGGGAAAATGTGATTAAGACAAATTTTTACTCCGTCAAACTATACCCAAAGAATATATTTAATCGAGACTGATCATCAGTTTAACATCCAAAGAATTTGAAGTCTTATGAAAGTAGACTTTTATTTAAGATCGCCGAACCATTCAACTAAAATTTATTGATGGACTGTTTGTCACAGAAATGTTCGCTAAATAACGTAAGGGTTTGCTAAACTATGATTTCCTCCTTTCCAATTACGTAAATTTTACAAATATATTTCGCTTCAATACAGCCTTATGATTGTGTGGGAAAAGATTAACATGAAAACGGATAAGGAAAAAATAAAAAAAGGATAACACGAAAAAATCGGTTAACACGGAGTGCAGCATTCAGTCTCCCACAATTTTCGGTGAATATTGATGCGAAACGGTTAATATGGAACAATAGCTAAAACGAACATTTTATGGACCGCAAGGAAAATATTCTCAAAAATCTTCAGATAACACGAAACGGCGTTTAAGGTGGGTTAAAGTAGAATTTAAATTTTGTTCATGGATGTTACAATTTTCTTATAAACAACTGAGCATGCGCAATTAAACCTTCACTGGTTAATAGTTTATATGTTTATTAAATGTAAAGGTTCGATGCTGTTCTATGAAAGAGACAATAAATACCACGATCGATGGCACTCGAGGAACCGGATAGCGTTTGCAATAAATTCGGTTAACTTAAAATTTGTATAACGAGGAATGTATAGGTTGGTCCTCCACATTTCGTGTAAACTAATTTCCACTGTTTATATGAATTTCCGCATCGTTTAAATTTAAGGAGGAAATTCTAGCGGTAGCGAATCAATGGCACGCGAGAGAATTATTTTGGCACGCGGAGCTCTTAACGGTACTATCCTTGTTGTGTATTCTTCAATTAAAAAATGGAGCTCTGGGATAAATAAATGTGGATTCTGTTTATTAGTGATGATAATTAATGATTATTTCCGTCAAGGACGACATCTTAATTCCGTCGTTGGCATAATAAAATAGATAATATCAGCATCTTCCTCCATGGCTTCAGACCTCATTGCCACGAAAGTCTTTTTTTTATCGAATACGGCACACTTGCGACAAAATGTTCGCTATCCCTGGTCTAGGAGTTGAGTTAATTTTGGGTGGCTCCTAGTAAAATTTCTAGAAAGCTGATAAACTTGGATATAATTATCGACACTCTCCGCTGATCCATTTTGTTTTCACGGACATTGCCATCGGCGATTTCAATTCTAATTATTAGCCCGGCGTGCACAACATCGCGGGGCCGATAGTCAAAGGTCAGACGTCAACTACCTCCATTCCGTGACATATTGTTATTTTCATTCAAGTGGTCACCGCCTTCAATGGCAGCATCGAGCTGATAGTTTTCGGATGCTGTCACTCCGCCCGATCCCTAAACGCAGGACAGAATTATAATTGGACACCCCGTGGTATGTGCCGCACGGTCGATGTGAAGAGCATCGCGGAAATAAAAACAACTGAGCACACGGTGGCGCGCCGAAAAAGGGCGGACTTTCACGCTATTTTTCTCTCCTCTGGAGGGCGTCCTCTTGATTCTCGAAAGTCGTGACCCTTGACCCAGCAAGCCGCTCACTCAAAAGGTCGTTTAAAAACGCCATCGATTCATCCCACTCGAAGGTAAAGCTATTTTTGAGGGTGTTTTCCCGACAAAACCGAACACTAACAACGTTTTTTACTTAGGCTGGGGAACGTACATGAGAAAGCACCTCTTAAACCTACCCGAGGATTTTTCACTTTCGCACCTCTCGTAGGGGAAAACAAGAGCAGTTGTGTCTTGAAGAGAAATGGGTTGATTCCTGGGGGTAGAGTTGGGAATCCTTGATCGACAACCCTAGTAGCTCTAGATATCCAAGTAGCCATTTCGGGGCATCAATACTAACGCTAAGAGTTGAATATGTATAGTATCTTCGAACATAATCTTACTTCAAAAGAATACAGGAAATGTGCAGACTTTTAGATGAGGTTTGCCAATCTCTTTTCTTCGTAAATTAGCATCTTGCAAAAAATACAGTAAAAGGTAACTCTACGATTGCAGAAAGCAAAGAGAGTTGTTACCATTTAAAGGCTTGTTGATTGCCTAAGGTATTTTCATATTTAACGTGACAGCAGTAAAAAATTTGCGAAACCTTTTGCAAAAAGCTGTTTGATTCAACTGTGACATATAAAGAGCAAGGAACTAAAAAGAGGCCGTTCAATAAAATTCACAGAATTGTGGAACTCTACCATGTCAAAGGAAGAGGGCACCTTGTACTTTTCCACTTTATGTATTGAAACCAGTCGTCTGTTGTCAATATTTTTTGTGGGGAAAGTACGAGGTCTCCTATTCAATTCACTAGTAATTGAATATGAGAGGGATTAAAGAAAACAACCACAATAATGTGTTAAATTTGACATTCACCTTTAATGTCATCTTCAATAAATGAATTTGTTTACAGTGACAAAAAATTTAACATGTTCAATTAAAATTTTCTTTTTCATTCAAATGATATTAGAAAGGAGTATTTAAAGGGGCACGTAATCCATTAGCCGATCTACATTGCACTCCTTTTTCACGAAGACCCTCACAATCAGATATGGGCTTCTTTCAAGGTATTTTTCACTTCTAAGATTTTGCGTTTGGAGAGATCGCGTAGTCAGGTTTTCGATATATAAATATTCTTAATAAATTTCTCTATTTAAATATTTAAAATATAGGTTTATAGATGAAAGGTCTGTCACTTAAATATCCCAAGGAGAAATAGATATGAGAAATATCGACATGACTGGGACTCGAACCCAGGAACTCCACTTTCGCTCATGTGTTATAACCTGTCGGCATGGTAGTTCAGGAGAGAGCAGGACCTGGGTTCGAGTCCCAGTCATGAAGAAATTTTTCACACCTAATCCTCCTTGGGCTTTTAAGCCGCACTGTACTTTGGTTTACTGTACTTTGTTAATTATCTTACCTCTAAAAAATATGAAATCTTCATGGAAATAGAATTAACTTTGCAGATGTACACATTTTCCATACTCTACATATTGGTAACCATAGCAGACATCTGAGATTGTGGTTAACCAGCTAAGCGTAAAAAATTTTCATCCATCGTCCTTGAAAAGCAGTCCCGTTGGCTGCGTCATCTTGACTCGATCGTTAGGTCATTTGCTGTATGGATTCATCATATGAGCACATTCCAGAACAATTCCAACGATTTCCGCACAAAAATAATCGGATTTTCCACTCCGTCACAAAAACTAATCTTACACAGAAATGAATTTTATGTTCAGAAATTAAAATCTTACTAAACTTGTATATTGAGCGCAAATTTATTTTCAAGCTAGTTTGCCCATTAAAAGTACGGAGGGGTTCGTTACATCCCAACGCTATTCGTCCGTCTGCCTCGTAAGGGTTTTCCCATAAAAGACACCCTTATGCCGTGAAATGGGTCCGTGGAATAGGAGAATAGGGAGGAAGGGGGAGTTAGGGCCTCTGATTGTCCCCAAGTTAAGATAGACACTTCAAGTTCCCCAACTTATTTGGAGTCAGGAAGTGTCATTGGCGAGGGCGACACGGAGGCGTGGGGTTGCCTTCTCTAAAAAGACCGGAGGAAACTTCATTCTAAGCCGGAAAATTCTTCAATGAAAGCGTGAGAATTTTTAAAGCTAAGAGAACGAGTTTCTTTTAACACGATTATAAACTACTATGCTTGACTCATCTTGGATATACACTTCTGATGGCCATACAAAGGCGAAAATGTTCCCTCCTTTTCACGGTTAATTCCTAATCATTTATCAAAATCTTGCGTACCATAACAGCATATGTAAGGCAAAATACCTTCAAAAGAAGGCGGATGATTTATTATCAAATCAATAAACAAATGTTTTATAATTGGAATAAAGGTGGACTATGGTGAGTATCAATAGATTGAGTATTCTAATACTCCTACCGTATAAAATACTGCTTCGTCGTACGTCGAATGGTCATTTGTCAATGAGATAAAATTCTTTTGAAAACAGCGAGTGGTTATGGAAAAAACGATGAAAAAGAGGTATTATTGCAACCAAAGAACAGAGTGATGGTTGCAGGAGGATTGGTGCTTATTAACCGAACATGTAGTTTTCAAAAAACTTTTATCTTATTGACACATGAATTATTCGGCACACGACAATTCAAATTATACCTCGAATACAAATTAAGGCCCCGAAACGCCTATAGCAAAAGAACAGGCAACTGGATTAACGCAAGGTTAATATAGGAAGAGATAAGTCCATGTTCCCGAAGATAAGGTTTATGTTCCTAGTTGCATTGACCTTTTCGAAATCACAGACACCAACGCAACTTCCTTGGGCAAGTGGGTGGGTCTCTTCCGCTGTGTGGGCGACGGATTGGAGTAGGTAAAGCCCAGTGGAGGGGGTGGAGGAGGTCAACGCCACCTCGTGAGGTGGGAGGAAGCGATCGCTGACCTAACCAAGACCAGAGTCTATGGTCCAGGGAAAATTCATAACAATCCAAGGCAATACACCAGCAATCTCCCAAAATGTGAATAGTGAACAAAGCATGAAATCAATTTGTGCATTTTGGAGGTAAAGAGGGTAGAGCTAGCTGTATATTGTATATACTGTATTGCAATCCCGGGATTTAGAGAATCTCCATCGAAATACCGGAATATCGGGAAATATCAATTGATTCATAATTTGATATCAGTATCATCATAACTACATAGCATAAATGAAAATGCTTCCGAAGTTAAAGCCAATCTGCCGAACGTCACGAAAGGGTTCGTGAATGCGGAAGATAAGCAAATTAATAGTAAATACTTCACAAGAGGAGGTTTAATTAGTGTCCCAAAATTAAAATCTTCCCAAAATAAAAAATACAGATAATAATTCGAATGAAAATACAAACAGAAAATTTGAATAGAAATTCTTTTCAAATAGAAATATCAGCCGCACGGCTTTGCTTCCTTATTTACCTTTCCCTCATCCAATAAAAAAATTCTCTACAAACAGCAAGTAAGGAAGTCAATAGATATTCGAAAATATGAATGAATAATTCAACAAGGTTATGAATTTCGATTTAACTAGTTATTAATGTGTTTATTAGTCTTAACTTCTCGCATTCGTCCTCACCGAGAAACGGGCATCAACACCTCTCTCACGGCTTTCGGCTGGAGGTTAAATCCCGGGGAATATTGGCTGATGCGTAAATAATTTGGTTGAAGTTGCTACGTAAAAGCGTCATTTGGTAGAAAGGATTTGACATTTTCAGAAATAGGAATTTGAAATCAAAACAGGGCAAGATCAAAGTCAGATTTTATGTTAATATCGACTAAAACTGGGGTGAGGTAACTTTCCAATGGGGAGGCCGCATACATTCAAGTATACCATTCGACCGCATAAGCTACTATTAGGCCATACTTGAGTCACGTATTGCCTCCGTTCAAATGGTTAAACATCGAAATTCTGTAATAGAATACGAATCGATTACCTAAGAGAAGGAAAAGGAAAATGTTTTCCATTTCATTTCCACGAGGCACAAGCGAGCGAGTTTAGGAGAAGATTAAGATATTAAGAATTTAAATCAGGGTATTGCTTATGATGAAACGAAAAGGCCATATTCATTGCTCGAGAATCTCGCAGTTTCCCACCTCTTGACTAAACTATTAAAATAAGCAAACTTTAATTTTTATTCCGTCAAATTCTATTTAAAGATTCGAACAACTCATTATATTCTGTTTATGACCAAAATATTGGAAATCGATGAAATTCTTCATCCTTTCATCTTTATGCGAAAGTTCTGAACTGATGCAATACTGAACTATCAAGCAATAAAATTCAAATAAATTACTTTGCAAAGGCATTCTGAGAAGACGAAAAGTAAGCTCCATTCGCAAGCACGTGGCTCGCGTTAAATATGTTTTGAAAAGGAAGCAAATCTCACGGGATTTCATCGTATAAATCAGTACCCTCCGGGTAAACGGTACAACTGTTACATTTATGATAAATCAGAATGGCATTGAAGCTTTACATTAGTCGTTGTAATCCTAAAGTCAAGATGCAAATCAGGCGACATTTTACAGCAAACTCGTAAGAACAAAAACTGCGAAACAGTCAACAGAACGACTCAAACAAAGTCATTTTATAGGAATGAGAAGTGTGGTTTTTCGTCAGCAAGAAAACCGCGCCTGGATACGAAAAATGACGCTTTACGACGAAAATAAAGGCAGGAAAGACCCAAAGGTCTTGGATTCGGCGGGAGCATCCAAGGAATCAGTGAAAAATCTCTTCATCTCAACCGACTCAGTACGTGAGAGGGAAAAAGGCAATGGAGAAGTAAAAGGGGCTTCAACAAATGGCAAGCGAACAAAAACGAAAGTAGAAGAGTGTGAACTCAGGAGCCGAAAACAACAACGGGATGCATCTCCTAGAAACGACTAATGAACGCAGGAAAGCGGGGGCGAGATGGGAAGGAGCGGAAGATCGATAAATGTGATCTCTTCAGTGCACACGACCGCGCGGCACTTGGCCACGTATCCGTGGTTCGCCCTTGGCATGCAGAAAAGGGAAGGACGACCCCGGTGTTGCCGTTAGCAGTTTTAAATGGATGGACCTTCAAATGATGACAAAAGACTCGAAGCTGAGTGTTGAAGGATTTAGCGAAGCGCTGACTGTACCGCGATTACGTGATGTTTTCAAGTATGTATAATTTATATGATGCACAGCAATAAAATGTGTAACTCTCTTTTCGACTTGATACATAGTCTTAGAGGAACGGGAATCAGTCTTCTACCCGAAATGTTTCTGGAGCATTTGTTACAGAGGCCTCATTATGAATGTTAGGTATATTTGGAGAACGGAATAGAGAAATGAAATAACGATGGAGTCACGACTACTTCCGATACTCAGCAGCATTTAGAAGGATAAGAAATGAGAGACAAAGCGGATGTTTGAAGGAAAGGTGTTATTTATTGATCAAAGTGCTCGACAACAAGCACACCAACTCTGCGCTTGGGCGGGGGAGTGTGTTCCGTTTCCTCACGAACACACTACTTTAAATATGAAGACAAAGACACTCATGAGGTCCATCTTGCATTACGCCTCATAATCTAATCCCATAAAAAATTGACATTAACATTCAGTGACGATTATGAGGTCCAAATTTTATACACTGAGGATTAACTAAGAAACGGAAGAACAATTCGAGAAAAAACACTTCTACGTTTATAATTACTTATAGTAGCTTATACCATAACTCTAAGTTATTTTTAGCTTTCTAGATACAACAAGATAGCTAAATAAATAGTTCTTTACGATTGTAAAGACAGTAGACGAGGTGTTTATGTCGGTAGCTTCTGGTCTGGAATACTTTTGCTAACTCAACAATCGGCAACGAAATAGCATCTTTTTCGTTTCCACTGTGCACGTACAAGAAAATATATACAAATAGATATCAGCTGTATTTTTAAATCTATAAGTAAGTATCAAATAACTACCAAACGAACGTGGTGATCTCTTCAAGGGTTTCTTCAAGACTGAAGAGCTGAAGATTTGCGGGACACGAACTAGAAAAATTGAAACAGCTACCACAAATTCGAGTTTTCAAATTTTCGCTTGGGTGAACTGGCCTTGGAAAATATAATACGGAGCAAAAACGACAAGAAACAGTTTGTATCGTAATTATGCAACGTACATGGCCACAAGTGTATGACTAATGGTTTCATGGACTGTATTTTTATCGGCCAACCAAACCAACTCGTAATACGCAATTATCCTCAAAATGACAAACAAACAACACACAGGTCACGTTGTTGTCATTTTGTAGTTTATTTTTAGTTTGTACGTTAAAATTGATGATTTTATAAATTTTTAAAGTTGAGTCATGATCTCAGAATAAAGAATGAAGACCACCACTAGAAGTAGGTTTTACGCAATGAGTGCAATACACTTAATATAATTTTTTAATCATCCCGAATCCATTCCATTTTTTATATTAATCCGGGGACATAAATCTCAGTTGAAAGATTGTAATTCCATGTACTATAAACCTCGGGATTGGTGTTCATTTGAGGACGGATTCTCATAGTTGGGGTGAGTTCTGCGGAGGTCACCCCTCAACCAAATAACACAAAGACAATTTTTCCAAAGCTTACTCTTTCACGATTTCTATTGGCCTATAGCTCCCGTTGCAGTTTTCTTCGCTCAACGAGACAATAGAAAGAGAAAAATCAACTCGGAGGAAGCTGTGCGATATGGGTCTGTAGCGGTGGGGACGGATCCCAATGGAGCATGAAAGGCATTCAGGGATGAGGAGCTGCAGGAAACAACTGCCTTCTTTCATTGCCGCAGCGGGAAAACTTTCCAGCTCAAGAGATTTTCGAAGCGCTTAGGGTGCCCTGGAGATAGAGGGAGTGATATTTGCAACGACCTCCTCCTGTTTGTCTACGCCAGCCATTGCTCACGCAGATATTCGCGACTATCGTATCGAGCGACGTATGCCGCTAATAGGTCGAGCGGCAAGAGATCCATTCTCGCAAAAGCCAATAAAATTTAAAACATTGGATGCGATAGCGACGGATGAAATCATACTCTTTCGCCAATTAAAGCTAATATAGAAAACGGCAGGTATTGTGAGAAACCGATTAAGAAAGATACTTCGCGGGTGAGGTGTTTAAATTTCTAAATGAATACCTGAGAAAAGAGAGAAAGATGGAAGTTAACACAATGTGACTACCCTTAATCTTCCAGATCGAACAACAGAAGATAAGGAAATTGACGAGATAATACCCCGGCATAGTAAGTGTAAGACACTTAACTTTCAACTCTCAAAAGTAAAATGTATGAGTAATTTTGTCAAATATAATATGTCATATACTCTCCTGAAGCATCCAGCCAGAAGGTCGGCTGAGACATCATCCTCTATCTCATTAGCTACGAAGAGCTACGAGAGGGAAATGAGGCTTACTAAAAAGATGAGAAGTGAGGTAGTTTGCCCTTGTTTTCTTCACTTAGTAAAAATGCCATAAAAGGAACAAGACCACGTTGGTGAAGCACGATGTCTCTACGAGTAATACTTATCTTAGCATTCGATAAGGAGAAATCTTAATACCATTTTTCAGCATCACTCATTCCTCAGTAGCTTTCACAGATATGAGCAAGATGGAAACAAAAGATTTTATTATTAGGGAATTAGGTAAAAACTAATCTCGTGGTTTCTGGTGAGATATGCCGTGACACCAAATTACAGCTAAACATCATGCCGCTTTCTCTTACGTATTGACGAATACCAACTATGACAATTTTATACGATGAAAAATATTGCAATCGAAAATAGAATCGATATTGATCGAACTCTGTCCGAAACATCGCTTTGAAAGGGATTAAGAAACATTGAGGGGGAGACTTACGATCCTTCGCTTAGAAAGCAGCATCCTCGACATTTTATAATGAACTCTATGATCTCGAATCCCAATCGACTTCCAAAAAAGAAGAGCAAAATATGGATAGTAAACGGTCAGCAACTGCCGCGAGAATCGCTTTTTAAGGAGGTGATTTGAGGAAAGAGTCTATTCCGTCACGTAGCGGTAGAAAAGCCCTTTACAGGGTTTCGCTCATCGAATTTAACCGATCCTTGCCACAACTGAGTTGGGGAGTCTCCCATCTCTTTTTACTTCCTGAAACAAATGCACGCATTTATATTATTTTGTTTCCTAGGTTTTTTATGGCAAAGAGTTAAATACATTGAAAAATATTCTACTCGTATTTAGGTAGCAATTACATGCGAAATTTGTACAATTTCGATGTTTAACTACTATTTGAATGTAAGCGATGCGCCAATTAAGTGTAGTTTCTTAAGAGGCCAAATGTCAAGTTATCTTATGATGAAAAAACTCTCCCCACCCCTTCAAAGGGATTTATCACCTAAGAATGCTCTTTTCCAGGGTCATTTTCAGGGTACCCTTCTGGTGACCCTTAATCTGGGGAGAGGTGCGGCCAACTTAGCGCCACGTGACGAGGTCACGCCCCTTTCGACAGTGCTGATTGACTCGCTGAATGAAATCAATACAATGTATGATAAAGCGCCAAAACATAGTAGCGACAATCTCTCTCTAAAGAAAGCCTTTCAAAGTTATTCTTAGAAGGCCGTTGATGAAATTATGGAGATTGAGATAATATTTCAGAAAATCAGCATATCGATCGATGCTAAGGAAAGATTCTGTTAAGGTTTTTGATTCGCTTAAGTGACTTACAATTTATCATTAACACTAGCTTAATCTCTTTCTAATGAGTCATGGTTTTTTAATAGAGAATGTCAGCAAACTTTTTCCAGGTATTTTGTTACTGATTTTGAATACGTACATCATCGTTTTGACTCACTAATATAATGATATGTTATCAAAAAATAATGATCCAATTTAAATTTACATCCCAAATAATTAATGCCTTCATGAGATCTATCACCACCACGTTTGCTTATTTGGTTCAATTACATTTAATTCTTCAACCATAATGTTACCTAAATGGATATTGGCTTCAATCGATTAACTAAACTGAGGCTTAATTAGGTAATTCCGATGGGATTTTCTTACGTGTAAACTATCCCCAGAGATTTTTTCGATATTAATGAGTAGCTAAAGTGATTTTCACTTGAAAGACATTTAAAAACAATACATCACGAGGACGGAAAGCAACGGATAACAAATACTGGATTTCATAAACCAGTTCGACTTGAGTCCCAATGCATTTCCAAAAGGACTAGAGCATAGTGCTTGGACATCCCTGACCTACCACAAGAGAAAAAATTATCGTTCCAACTTCTCACAGCGTGAAGCAAACATATATTTGGTAAGGTCGTGACGTAAGCCTGCGCTGAGTTTCACTTTGCAATGGTGATAACGGATCTCGCCATTTAAAATCGTCGCTTCGCAAAAATCGTGCTTCTGCAATCGTCACTCCATCAGCTGAAGTGTAGCTTTCCGCCATGTGAGGCAATAACCGCCGGGAGATAAAGTGGTTCGATGCCATTAATCTCTCCGTCCGAGGCGAATTGGAAAAACAATCGGGAATTGATCAACGGAGTAATATCCGGCGACATGTCCCATGAACAACTAGCTACCACTACGTACGTAAATATGGAGCTGGGCAAATTATTCAGACGCACATCGGTCAGAACCGTCTTAAGGGGTGGGGGTGATGGGGGTGGGGGAAAGTCTGTAACACCGAGAGGCTTACTGGCCTCTCGGTGTTACAGACTTTGGGAATCTTCAGTGGATATCGCATTTGAATTAAGTTAAAAAGGACACCCATACATTCTAGAATCATTCTAAAAATGCTAGTTCTATAATTCTAACAATTCTAGTTGCTAGAATTATTCTAGAATTGCTAGCTCAAGTTCCTTTTCAAACTTAATAATAACAGAGTTACTTCAGATCGAACTTTTTCCAAGAGAGGCTTATAGGTTTATGAATTTGGTCAATCCAATGTGAGGAAGTTGATGAGATTGAACAATCAAACATTATCCTCAATAGTAGGGGTTAAAGCTACAAAAATAATCTTTTCATTCCAATGGTCTTAACCTGTTTCTATAATGCTGCCTAAGCCTTAGCAAGTAATTTAAAAATATTTTTTCCAACCAATATCCTGACTTCAGTCGACCTGGTTATATGTGATTTTTGGTAAAATACGGAAGTCCATTGACATGCTCTGCAACCAACATTCCAAACTAACTTTTCAACAGTTTAGACATCCAATTATTCAGGGGGTTTCGAAATAAATACCCCGCCCGCAAATTTAACAAAAAAAACTATCATAAAATTGTTGTTAGTAAAGAACATGTATGTTACTATAAAAATATTGATAAAACCGCTCAATAGCATAGATATATATTTTAAATAAGCGAATTATAACTGCCCAGAAAGAAAATTGTTCAGAAATGGAACAGATCCGTGGGTCTCCGGAGAGTCGATCTTCTGCGAATCCGTAGAAGACATTCTCCGCCTAGGCAGACTTTTTAATGCCCGTTAATTTCTTGGGTATCACTGACCGCCCAGCAACGTGCCTTCACTTCCTCAACATATTATTAACCGCGTGCAAATCGTACGAACCAACGAGCTACTACGATGGCCTAACAGTGATTTCAAACACAGAATCACGGATTGGATATGTAGTACTTCAGATCTAGAGAAATTTGCAAAAACGATGATTTTCCATTCACTTTGGAGAGCAAAAATTGATCTCTCTATGGCATGGTTGTCAAACATGCGGCTAGTATACGGCCCACCAATATTCTTAAATTTTCCTAAATATATTTCCAGTCTCAGGTACTTGTAATCATTCATGAAATCAGAGTAATGTGTCAAAAATCTTATACAATCATCCGTTAAAATTATTCTAGCTTTTGAATAAAACTTGATATTTGTACTGAATTGTTAAAAAGATATTATTAAATATATGCTCACGTTAATGGGATTTTTTGGGATATGCATTAAAAAAGTCAAGCGTAATAATAAATACGTGAATGAGATAAAGGTGGCCTAGTGTATGGAGGTCACATTGGCCTAGTGTAAGGAGGTCACATTGGCCCGCGACTTTGATGAAACTTCTAATTCCACCATTCTATCTAAAAGGTTGGACAACCCTGCACCATAGAGTAAATATATGGACCAAGTTCGTTTCATTGGTAGTAGAAGCTATATGCACTGACATTACCTCCAAAAACTACGTCAAATGTAATCCTGTACAAATTAGTTGCAGTAACTTAAAATAAAATAATATTCGCAGAGAAGAATCACTAAAATAACACACCCATTAACGGATATCAGGTAGATTTAACCCGAAATTATAAAAAAAGCCCTACTGAAGCGCCGAAATGATTATGCAAAACGCAAAGGTTGAGTTTGGGACTGGAAAGAACGGCCTTGAGGAGATAAGAGAGGCATAAGATGCGGAAGGCATCGGCAGTGATAACGTGTGTCCCTAGTGACAACGTGGTAACACGAAACCTGTTGAGACAATGACCGCATAAAATCGAAATTAGATTGCGAGGATTAGCCGACATGACAACATTGGAGAGCGCAGTCGGCGAATTGTAAGACTTCCTCAGAAATGGACTCGCGAGTACATGAACCGGTTCCTCAATACCCGATTCGGGATCTTTTTCACAGAACGGGAGCCACTTTTTTGTTCTGATTCTTTGTTCTGTATTAAACACTCCCAGGTCTCTCGCAAATACCTCCGAAAACAGATTGGTCTGGATAAATTCCGCCTGTGTTAGACTTCCGTCGTGAAAAGAAACCATCTGTTAAACTGTTACTGTTAAACCATCTCCGCCAGTCTTGGATTTCGCAGTAAGAAACAAGCACAAACTCATCGAACAAAATATCACTATTATATTGTAATTTCTACTGTCGCACTGCCTATTTCAAACACTTCGTTAGAGAACCGACTTCATGACAGAACTTTTACGAAACCTGGGTCCTGCTGTGTATTTAATGTGTGGTTTAGAAAACCTCTTCATGATACCGTTTTGTGTGAATGACTACCACTAAGTGAATCCTGAGTCTGTTGATTACTTCGTTAAAGAACTAGAATACTGATACTGCCAACTCAAATTGTACACGAATTACACAAGTTTCCAAATGAGATTTGCTGAACTCCATCCATGTATCCTCTCCTAAACTTACAGCACTAAATAGTGCTTCTATAACATCGCCATTTCTCCTCATCAAGAGGTTAACTAATTCTGTGTCTTTGATTACGAAGTCTTGAGGTGTGCAAAATGCCTATACTAAGCAGGAACTGAAGATGCTTATCGGGAACTCTTAATAACTAAATGAAACCGCCGCAATGGACACCCCCAATAAAGTCAAATATCAAATAAGAATAGGGAAAAGAAAAGACTACAACGGGGAATGGGGATAATGGCTCCCATTGAAAATTTAAATATTTTTTTATTTCATAAATTTTCATAACAAAATTCTTATTAACTTAAAAAAGTAACTAATATTTTGTTAATTAGATAGTTATACTGGAAAAGGGGAGATTATGCATTCGAAATATCGTTCACAGTTGACCAATCTCACAGAACTTAAAATGATTTCAACTATTTTTATGCCAAATTTCAAATATTCCACCAGAGGTATTCGTTAAATGTTACACTTTGTATTATTTTACTATTAAAATTTTATAATAATTATTTATACTTTCTCTTAATTATATTTTCTTATTTACGTACACTTTACATAGCACTTAAGACTCAAGTAGAATATGCAATCATATTCATTAATACTGAGTATTTTATACTACATGACTATGATGTAGCTCTCTATAATATGTGAAAAACAGGAATGCGACTCTAGTTGAATTCATGCCTGCTGTGTTTATTCATTTTTCATATTTTTCAATTCATACCCCTGGGCTGTGACATTTGGTTAAAATTAAACGAAACGGAAAAGTTTAAGAGCTAAAGTCAAGCATCGAGATACGAAAGTAAATAACAAAAGCAAAGTAAATTTGATGTCCAAAAAAAATCTCAAAGAAACAAATGGCGTCCCATTTATAACAACAGCCCCAATTAGCACCGAGAGGAAAAGAATCATGAAAAAAGTATCATACGAATCCGTTGGAAAGGGATGCTGGTAATCGTTAGCGGCTGCATCAGTGTCTTACGTCTCTCCTACATAACCTTACTACGCTTACATTTTAGTGTTGTAATAGGACGAAATAAATCACGTCATTACCCTAAAACATTCCGAAAATACCGACGCTAAACTTTCGGTCATACAAACTGAGGGATGCACATCCACTTTATATTTCATTTGAAAGCCTGCACTTGGTTGCGAGGGAATACTCTAATGAATACAAAGAAAAATTCAACCGTAATCAACAATCTAAACAGGTATAAATTTAGGTAAAACTTGTTCAATCATTTTAGACGTGATTCGTTCTCGAAAAAAGTAGTAGATGCGTCCACCAAATATAAGCCTACTAGAAACTGTGAATAGAAAAACGGAAGTCGCTGCTGGAACAAGTCGCTCCAGAAATAACTAATTTTATTCCGAGAAAGATGATTCTAGATTGTAGAAAATTAGAAAAACAGAACGGAGCATCTACAGTTGAGAGAAAATAGTTAAATCAATGTGGGTAACACAAGATAAAGGATACACGAGAGAGACAACTTTAACACGTGGAATCAGGACAGCATATGTAGATGGAACCAAAGAAGCAGATATTCCCATGGTCATGGTTCTACGTTCGCTTAACTGCTGGATATTTTCTCGTAATATAAGAGAGTTGGTCAAAAACTAATACCCCACATTCCCTTTTCCAGTCAAAACCAATGCTAGTAATTCGAAATTGTAGGTTCGAATTTTTTGACGTGTCGCGGGGGTATGTGGATAGTTTCAGTTTTCTCCTGCAGATAGCATAGCTGTATTTAGTATAGCATAGCCATATTCACAAACGTGAATAAATGGAGTGCCGCTGGTGGCAAAGTGTAACAGAAGTCACAAAATCCAGAAAACCACCAAAAAAGAGATAGATGAGCCTAACAATTAGTTAGGCTCATCTATCCCTTTTTTGGTGGTTTTCTGGATTTTGTGACTTCTGTTATATTCACAAACGTTTGTACAAAGTCTATGGAACGTCCGCAGTGCATGGTAGTAGTTGGTTGCTGTGTATGGAAAGCGAAAACATGGGCAGCGACAGCTGTTACTGACAGGGCATACATGTCCTAGTGAATCGCTGGAGAAATGTAATAGAACTTGAAGGAGATTATGTGAAAAATTTATTTAGTAGATAAAACATTATACTTTCATAATGTTTAAATTCTATTTTTGTGAAGTATATAGTTTTTGAGAAAAACATGTGGGGTATTACTTTTTGTCCAACCATCGTATGTAGAGATATTTTCTCGTAACAGTTGTAAATAATAGTATACCTAAATCCCAAGGCTCTTTTCTTATTCGAATTCAAACAGACAAATATTTAAAATTTCCTAAATCCGTCTCTTTTACGGGGATTGGACATATTGATGCAAGACTATGTTATGGTGCTGATAATTGAGTTCTGGTGGGAGGAATTATTCATAGGTACAGTGACACAATTGACACCGACTCGGGATGCGGTGCATTCACGGCACTAATCGGAACACTGCACGGACTTCTTCAGTCCATCATGTCCTCCTGCGGAGGATTAACCACGAAACAATAAGACAACGACTGATCAATCAACGTTACCACAACATACGCGAAGGCATTAGCAATAAGTCCATTATCTTAAAAAGCACATGACAGGAGTCCTAAAAGAGAAAATTTTTTAAAATCGCGAAAAATTGGTACTGCGTAAAAAAGTTTCACTCATGAACGGGAGTATCCAATTTCATCTCTGCGAAATAAAATTCGTAATATCGATGGTAACTTCTTTTTCTAAGCATTTAAGCTGCTTTAATTCAAACCTTCCCTGACTAGGCCGATAAAAACTGTTTCCTTTTCACCGGATACATTCGATAAGTGGAGGGTAATGAGTAGGAGAGTCCCTCAGCAGTCAGCTGCACGGATATTCATGTACTTTCCGATAACAATTACTGCATCGCGTAAAGAGATATGGAGAGAATGCATCCGAGTTGAACTCTGCAGTGAAGTAAATCTAAATACCGAATTACGTGAATCTGGTGACAATGCGATAAACAGACGAGCTATTAACTCTTCCAAGGAAAGACAATTTCGAGGAAATCGATAAGATTTTCCTTCTAACGGCGGTACACCTATTCGGAGTGAGACTGCTTCGACGTGTCGAGCACTCCTTGGAAAACCCAGCACACGTGGTCAAGTGAGAGCGATAACAAGCAATCCTGATTAACTATCACCGCCGCAACTTGCAAAGAAACACTGAGAACAGTAAAAGCAAAGGATAGCAAATGTAAGGGAAGGACTTGAGAGGGAAATGGAGCTGAATTTCCATGTCAAACGTAGGCAAAATCGGGTCAACAAATAGAAATATTATGCAGGATTTGTAGTTTCGCAGTATTCAGCGATAATGTGACGAAAGGTAAGCCGAAGATGCTACCAAAGGTATAGCGAGAGAATTACAATATGAAATTTTCGCTAGACTAGCTCGTCACAAGCTAGGAAAACTAACGCTTCAAAACAGAAAATAATGGTAATTGAATATTCCGCATTCATATTATACAATACAATATAGACTTCTTTATTGAGCGAGGGTCCCATTTTCCATTTAACCTTTGACAATCTTTTTGCAAATACGGGAATATAACATTATAAAATTTAAACGAAGATATACACAGATTTTTGACAAGCTCAGAAGAAATAAAAAGGGAAGAAATAATGGTTTAGTGGAGAGAAAATAAATTTTTTAATCACAGAAAAAAATGTTTCCACTGCAGGAAAGTTAAATGGGGTATGAAAAACCTGCGAAAGTTGTAGGAAAGAGTGAAAGAAGTAGAGAAATTAAATTGTAAGATTATAAAAAGATAGTAAAAATTACAAAATTTGTAAACGTATACAATATATATATAAGAACAAGCATTCGTTGTCAATGGAAGTTGAGCATAAAAGAAATTTAAATTCAGAGCATGTGTAGACATTGGATTCACCGTCATATGTGTTTGTGAACATAAGTATGACAAGTAAATAAATCATTAAATTACAAAAGGTCGTCGTTAAATATATGTATACATAAAGGGCGTGAGTACATTTGAAATGCAGCTGATGTTACTTTGACCGTATTTACTTTAAATAATTCTGTATGAGATATGCTAACGCCATTAAAAAAATACATAAGAATTTATAATTCTTCTTTCTCTAACTCCTGAGCAAGCAGGAAGCGAAATCTAACATTCTGAACTCAGTCACTTCTAAACATGAAAAGCATTTCATTCCTGAAACCGAACAGAAAAATTCTCCTAGACGCTAAACTAAGTTACTTTTCTTCAAATACAACACAGAATACAACATTAAGAAACCCATGTGTAGATTAAAATACTACCTTCAACCTCCAGTAAATGCTCACGATATTAGTTACTGGATTAGAATTGAGTTAAATTATGATCGATTAAGAACTAGAAAAGATACGACAATTTTCCAGTCTAGAATGACGGGGAAACTACCTAGCGTCAACAGATAATTCCCTGGTGACAATTAACCTGTACTGCACATGACATTACAAAGTAAAAAAGTTATTAGCACGTATGAAATCTAGGTTCTCTGGCCGTACTTCGTGGAAAGACATTAAAAATGATAAAACAGACTTAGTAATTTCCACAAAAAGTTATTAGCACCTTCCGTTTCGATATATTTACAAATTGCACCGCTTCTTAAGCGTGTTTCCAAATGAAATAGCTGATGTAACGCCGAGTAGTTGGATCAAATCTGTCTTACAAATCAATTAAAGAATTCTCGAGGGAATGATGGAAAATTGAAACGAGAATAATTTACTTTTGAACAATTATCAGCCCCGAAGAAGGATTTCGGGTCTGATAACTCAAGTTCATCGCAAGTGCATACCTGCGAAGAAAATTTTCGTTTTAATTCTTGAGGATTGCTTTAGTCAGTGAAGGAAAATTTCCTCTGCGATCTGAAATTTCATGAAGAACACAATGTGTACAAAACCCAGAGGAGATGATTTAATATCAAGGTTGACAACTTTTCTGGCGATGTTTTAGAAGAAACCGAGTGACTGACTTTGTAAGAAACTTTGATAAACATAAATTTAAAAATGTGTAAAACATGTTAAAATATTCACAGGGGTAGCCAGGATTTGTCTCTTTGGTGGATTTTGAGCCGTGTAGTAAACGCCAAATTGCCTACATCCCTGGGGCTGGCAAACTTCTGCCTCAAATGGAGCAAAGATGGAATTAGATTTATATTTGCATAAATTCCCTACGAGTCACTAGCGGGAAACTATGAAACTAAACATTTAAATTATTTTAAATTTATTTTCCGTTTCCCTCACAAACATCCATTCATTCAACAATTACTGGAGATAAATGCTCAGTAACAAAAGACGAGAACACACGACCATTCCCTTACCTAAAAAATTCTATTAGCCGGGACTCGAACCCGGTACCTTGGTGTTGGAGCGTTAGCATGCGAACCACTCCGCCACCGTGGCCGGTCAATTACAATTTACCTCCCTGAACCTCGATTTTTTAACACCCAACCCTCCCTGGCTTCGCCACCGAAATACCACAAATTCCACAAATACTTCCTAATAAACTCCTAATGAATTCTCAAGGGACTGATAAATGAATTTATGGAAATTTTACCAAATTTCCGTGTAAATACTACTATTTCATTACGAATTTTTTTAGCTCACTTAACAACTTGTTTAGGTAAAATCGATTTGCGATTTTTTGGCTCACTTTTCGACTTGTTTAGGGCTCCCGGATACCCAAGTGGGCAACGTGTTCGACTTCGGTGAAAGCTGTACTGGGTTCGATTCCCGGTTGGGGCCTACGTGCGAAATGACCTAAGCTGTCAAAGCACTTTCAACTATACAACTACTATAACATTTTGAACATTTTCAACAAAATATTAGTTTAAATCCTTAAGATGAACAAAAACAAAATTTTGGATGCGAGATTCATACATTTGAATTTAAAGAAATAAAATATGACTAGGTCCTAAGAAAAGATAAGGATAAGGCGACCGGTTCCGAGAACTACCTCATCATCCGGTTTCGGCATATCGTTCCATTAAATTAGTCAATAGCTGAATTTAATGGCATACATTTATATGGCCCCGTCCACGTGTAAATTATTCGCGAAACTACGTGAATCTGTCGAACTTGGAAAAAATGTTCTCTTCTCTTACACAGCAAGGAAAGATGGTTGTTAATTCTAAAATGCACTGGAATTTTAAGTTTTAACAAAGATGAATGACAATTCTGCTAAGTGAGAAAATTACAAATAAAAAATAAGACTTCATTGAAAGGTTTCTTCAAAAACATCTTCCTTAGAGGCAGAGAAGTATGATGTGCTCTGAGAAGCCTAACTTGAAAAGTATAACTAACGTAGAAACGCGGCGTAGTATTTCGAAATAATCGTGAAAACTCAACTCACTACTTTCTGATTAAGCGTGGCTTATTTATTTTCAAGGATATAGAACAAACAAACACGTGAATACGGTAGACTTTAATTAAAAACCGGGAACTTAACGTGAAGCGATCCTCCGAAGATTCACAAACGGGATATTTCGTTCGGGACAAGTAAAGAAGACGTTCCAGTATCCGCTTTCACCGAAGCAGGATATACTGAGATGTTGTACGACTTGGTCTAAGGTAATAGATCTAATGAACGGAGAGGAGGGGAAAAAGGTACGGATTTTCCTCGACGTCTAATTAGTGAAATCATTTCACAACCTCGAAGAGGTGTCGAAAAATGAAAGAAATTCTTAATCGTATGGCCGCAAATCTACCTTTAATTTTTTTCCGAAAAATACTGCCAATTTTGTAAGCTTTAGATCAAAATAGCGGACTCTCTTCACCACCCGAATCAATTTATTTTCTTTGCCATCTTATCAGATCATCCTCAAGTTTCAAGGCTGAAATGTTCTTCCTCACTATGACTAAAACAGTATCCACTGATGTATTCAGTGGAAAAAAAGGTCATATGCCCCAATTAAAAATTGTAAAAGTATCCTAACATGCATAACATAACCGTTCTACCTTACAGTAGTGCCCAAATATTCCCCACTGGATTCCATTTCCTTCGTTTCTACATAACTTATCCCCTCCTTTAGCATCTTCTGCCTTTGTATTTTCCTCTGACTTTTCCCTTCCATTCTACCTTCAATAACTTTCTTTAACAATTTCTCTCTCCTTTCATTTACTCCGATGGCGCTTCCTTAATTAAAACCCTCTTTTCCCCAACCAACTCCAGCACCACCGTATTTGTTTTTCTATCTACCCAACTCACTTTTTCCAATCTAGGTCAAACCCAAATCTCTAAGGACTCCAATCTTTCAATGTCCTCTTTTCTTAGGGTCCACATTTCACACCCATACAGCAAAACACTCTACAGCAAAAATGAATGGGTGAAAGGGGATGGACTGCAACAGAAAGTAGACGACCCTGGAATGCGGGGGAAAAGACAAAGGGAAAACAAAGGCGAAATTTGGAGAAATACCACTGCAGTTTTCAGGTGGGAAACACCCTGAAGATAGCAGCGGAGTTTGTAGCCATAACGTAGGTTGAAAACACTTGCTTACCTGAAAACCCGAAATGAATGTATGTAGAATATCCGCTGGGAAGGAACCAAATTGTTCCAAAAGTAAAAGTTGTTGGATTTTACAAAGGAATTGGTAAAACATCAAGAAGTGAAAGAAAGAGCGTTTAATGAGGAATTATAGAGCACAGGAACCTATCGACAAGTGGAAGGCGTCGGTATTCTGAAATTATTAGCATATTTTACATCCAAACCTGTCTTCCCTGGCACATCTACGGAGAGAGTCTATATGATATCACACTTAGGGAGGGATCTGGGAATGTTACACTTCGTGACATGGGAGGGGCGTATACGTAACACATTGTGAAGTCACAAATGAGTAAAACTTTGCTGGAGAATCTTGATTATTTTAACTGGAGGTATACCCATTGAAATTCAACGGATATTCTACATATGTAGGAACTAGATTTCATTCATTTCTTTGTCCTGCTACCATTTCCTGACGAATGGAATATTTTTCATTTGATTTTTTGGAACAAGATAGCGAAATATGTCAATTTCATTTACTTCTGTCTCAGTCTTTTCCATGGCTGTGATAATATGAAAGCTACTGAGGTATGAGTAATGCTGAATGATATCATTGATTAAGGTTTCTCCTCTTTGAATAATACAAAATGCTAATTGTAGAATCATTGTGCTTTACTTAATGGACTTTTTCCGCTTATAGCATTCTGTCTCAGTGAGAAAAGCAATGGCAAACTACCTCGCTCCTCATTTTGCGTAGTCGCCTCAGCCCGCTCTCCCAGGATTTTCTTTGCTTATGGTGGAGGAATAAGGTTCAAAACAGCTCTTAGCCTGAAGACGCATTTCTTTGTGGGAAGACTCAAGGATTGCCGTTAGATTACAAATATTCATTATTCATATTCACATTATATCACCGTTTTCCGTTATAATTTTGTTAAAACCTTCACAGCAACCCAAGTATATAGTTATTATATTTTAAAGTTGAAACTTAAAACCGTAAGGGACCATTTGACATGGGGAGGGGGTATGAGGCTCTACGTGACACTATGTGACAGGAAGGGGTCATAAATCCCTACAATGCCGTGACATAGAGCCCATTTTGACCTAACCTCGCCGTAAGAGTAAAATAATAATAACCGTCCTCATTCCCCTTTTGAGATGATACATTGGTAAGCACCTATCAGTAGCTGTGGATCGAGCATCGCGCTTGACGGGACTGACAAAGCGACCCATCAACAATATCGCGTAATGCGATGTCGCTACGTTAGCGCAATGCAAACAAGTATCATCTAGTAGAGATCGAACAAAAGCGACTGGAACGAGCGGACACTTGACATCCACTGCTCGTCAGTGCTGCCGCCCTGGTGGCTATTCTAAGGACAATCCAATTATATTATATCAACTTCCGTATGTGATGCAAAAGCTCTAAGTACACGTAGATACTTTAAAAGGAAACTGATGACGCGCAACTCTATTAGTCTCTAACTCTAAGGCTGTCAATTCTCGGATCGTTCCTGATACAATGAAAATTTTTAAGTATGCTTTTAGAATGATGGACCTGCAGACCACGGTGAATAGAAAAACGCACGTAAGAAACTCGAGTTTACTACAGCCGATTAAAAACATATCTAACGAGAGCGAACTCAAAAACAATGATAAATAATAAACTCGAAGTGTTATCTACTCAAGCGCTAAATTATGATCATTGACATTCATCCACAGTCCTCAAGAATATTTCCTTAGATACAAAGCGTCCAAATCGTGTTAGGGACGTAGCAAAACTATCGTTTAATGACACTAACTATCGTTTGCTTTGACATTTAATTGCCACAACTAATGTCTCGCAATAGCAAATTTAACTCTTTTTAAAGCCACTTAAATCGCTCGAGCTGTGAAGATACAAAGATAATAGAAGATTGCTCTTCACATCAAATCATTACAATTTATATAACCATGAGGCACCGATAAAGCACTTGTTGATTGCAAATTACAGTCAAACCTCTTTATTTTGCCACCGTAGGTTATTAGACATTTTTTGACCCTAAGTGAGGGTGAAATTATAACGAAAAAATGAAGATTCTCTCCTGAGTTACTGTACTATGCATCGCTATAATAACTTCCTGGTATAGAAAGAACAAACATCTCTGAAATACTGATTATATAAGATGCATTTATCAAATACTTATGTACATGTAATGTACAAGATGACATACAGTAAGTGTTGTTGTGTCAGGTATTTCTCTTAAAAAATTCCATTATACACGCACCAATCCTTCATATCTCCTCCTCTGACTAATATACATAATATATAAAATGCACGTAACATTTAATCTGCTATTGAATTTCAAGAAAAGACGAAATGCGCCTCATAAGACATGGTTTAGTGACATGTTTATAAGCACTTAATGAATTAGCATAAAATCGAGGTTTTCTGTTCACGAGTTTTTTTATGGAATTAAGGTGGCACTTTACCGGGGGATACAATAATGAGGGTTGACTGAACTTAGGTGAAGCGTGTGCATCTAACATCATGGTTTGCGTTGGAATAAGAGAGGCAATAACTAATATTATTCCGGATGTCATTCCCTCATTTCTCGCCTCTAATTCCACATACTGAAGAAGAGCATGTTCTTCTGAACATATTTAAATGTGGTTTCATTTGATATTTCATTAAATTCCATGCGAAATGAAACGGAAGGAAAAAGTCTTACGTCGGCAAATCTTTGATTTTAATATCAGCACTTTTAATGTCAACAATTATAGCGACCGTTTTCAACGCGAAGCCTCAGATACAGCACTCATATTTCCTGGATATTATACTCAATTTTTTCGAGATTATCTGTACTGAATCATGACAGTACTGAAGAAGCTAATTATATTCGGATAAGGAAGCTATTAGCTTCCTTATCCCAACAGAGCTGAATGATTTAAATGTGCTAGTGGATGCATTCATTTATTTGGTTCTGCGATATTATTCGACCCTATCCAAGCTTGGAACTGTAAAGATGGTTGGGAGGAATTACGAGCGAGGTTTGATACTCCTAACTATAGAGGACGTGGCGATCATTCATTAAAAATAAAGGAACGGGAACAGAAAACCGATGTAGTGAAATACTCATTTGTTAACAGGGGTATAAGGGAATGGAATGCTTTACCTGGAGAACTTCTCATCCCAATGCCTAAAAACATTAAAATCTTCAAAGCAAAAATTAAAAGCTGCTAATTTCTATGTTTGTTCTTATGTTGCATGTTCATTATGTAATGTATTTTAACTTAAGTCTCTTGAACTCGACTATGTATAACTTATATGTATATATGTGTATAGACACTGCAAAATATGGTATGTGGGAAAATTAATTTCAACTTTATGTATGTATGTTTATTCAGATGTATTGTATGTATATATTAATTGGTTGTATTGAATGTGCACTGTCTACGGGAGGTTTTTGGAGGGGTTTTCCTCCCGTCTTTGGGCGAATGCCGGACAGTTAGTACATTGTTTTTGCACCCCCTCAACCGTTGCCACCGGGTCCCACGACCTAATCGCGACGGGTAATTCCTAAATAAATAAATAAATAAATAAAACCCTATCCAGTAGGGTCAGTCTAAACTTATAGAATTAAAATGAAAACTTTGATGCATCCCAGGGTTAGAAGACTAGTTAAAAAATAGCAATCGCCACTGTGTTGAAATATTGGTTCACTTGTCCAAATTATTTCCTTAAGTCTAAGCTAACTCGGTACTTATTCCTCAATCGAATCTTTCACGACACAAACGGCTAGCAAATCGAAGCTGAGCAGTAAATTAGTCGATGCGCGTGAAATGATGGTTACAATTTAACTAACGATGGATCTACAGAGAAGTTTCCTGGAAAGTATATTTGCATCAAATAGGATATAAATCCTCAAGAGGACAGAAGATAAGGCATTTCACGAATGAAATGACGTAGAAAGATGAAGGCAAACTAGAAAATGATTCAAATAATACCTTCTAGTCAAGGTCTGGGCAGATTTACAAGAAGAATCGAGAATAAATTCAGATGGCGAGAAATTCCAATCTACCGGATTTTTAGTGACAACTATGTATGGAAATATAAACAAACTATTTATGACGATAGAACACAATAAAATGGCGATCGTAACGCATAGGATAGAAAATATTGTGCTTTAGCTAGGAATACATTCCTGGAATCATGAGGAATAGCAAGAAGAACCGAGCAGATGATCAGATCGGCCTACTGAAGATATGGGATTATGTGTCCCGGAAGTCGGAGAGGGGAATCGCCTCAATGATGAGTCAGCTTATCAAGTGCGGGCAGTTTGAATACATTTCGAGGAAAATATGACAGCCAGCGAATTCCCTCCTCCGTCTGTTGGGGTGAGGGACGCAAAAGGGAGACGCGGATCAACGAGCGAAATAAAACAAGCAAACCAAGCATTGGTTAATTAACAACAGAAACCAACATTAAACATCATCATCGACGTTTGAAAAATTACAAAAATACGCACAGGATAAAATTTGCTCCGCGTCTCCTTCTCGAAGTACCTCTATTTTTGGAAACTCCGCGAGCTTAAAGAACCGGACCAATAATGAAACACTTCACTAGAAAAGTACGTGCTTTTCATAATTTACAAAAGACAAATGCAACGAAGCAGTCCCTCCAATTTCGATTCAGAGAACAGAGATGTACGTAATTTATTCTGGGCAGTCTTTTTCCTTAAGAGAGAAAGATAAAACCAGTTGCCTAAACATTCGAAGCTAATTTGCAGAACCGTTTCCCTGAAGTCTAACTTCTTAACTTTTTCACTAAAGAAGCTATACTAAAGGAAAAATGGTGTTGAAAAAATTCTTCCAGGACTGAGACTCGAACCTGGATCTACCACTATCTATCTCGATCCATTAAGCTAATTCCCAAGAGCATTGGAATTTTCCAAGGTGCACGCCAAGTCACCTTACACCAAGCGTTAAATAAAACTACGTTTTAAAAAACAATATAAAAACCTTCAATGATCCACAATAAAATTCGTTTGCGACTACTATGATTAGTTGATACTAGTCGCCAACGAATTTTATTGTGGATCAGTAAAGGTTTTTTATATTGTTTTTCTAAAACGTAGTTTTATTTAACACTTGGTGTAATGTCAGAATTCCACAAAGTTACGGCCTCCTCCGTGAATTTTATCTAAGACACATTTTCTTTATCAAGAAGCGGCTAACCCGTTTCACGAATTTTTAAATTTTAAATTCGGTTTCATTTATTCCCCACACCATAATACTAATAACCGCCATATCTCGATGGAGCACTGTATTTTGTCCAAAGGATAAATACTCTTTTATATGGCTGTGATTGCCGTTTATTATAACGGTGCTTCCAAACCTAATTGTAGCATTATATGTAAGTACCATATGTTCCAAATTTTACAAAACGTACATGCTTTATTTTTCGAAATATCTGTTTCCAATTATTGCGTTTTAAAAACATAATTATCTACTCATAACATATATATACCTTTCCTAATCAATTCGAAATCTAACGTAGTAACATACGTAAGGTACAGTGTGCCATGAATATCTGTAGTTAAAAAGATTGGGAAGCACAGCATCAGTGGGATAAGGATTGGTCGCCTCACACACATTCCTTTCTTCTTTCTCATTAAATCTAATCAGGATTACAACAGCGCTGCATGACCGATGATTGTCATTCACTTCATCGCAAGTGAGGGGTCATCGACTTGACTTCGTTCAGAATGCTGACTCCCGCGCTTAAAGAGCCATAGCTATGAAAATATTATACCGATTCGCAAACGGAGAGGCTTCTGCCGACCCATTTGCACTTCAGCTATGTCAATAACTAAACCATTTACCACAAGGGACGGATGTACTATGAGGCGCTCAATGCGCTAGCTTAGGGCCTCACTGTAAAGGGGGCCCTAAAATAGTTTTGTCAATTTCAAGGCGAGTAATTTTTAGGCGGAACCTTAAATAGGTCCTTCAAGGGCCTCTGGATGCACTTGTTTACCACGCTTTCACGTTAATCACTAACAAGACGTCGGATCCGTTAAGTCAATTGTCATATTTTCTTCACGTGTGTACAGGAGAAATTAATCTGAGCTTAGGAGATTGAGAGAAGATAAGAGGGTAAAGACGTCTGCAAAAGAATGCAACTCATCTCTGAGGACGAAAATCAGACTGATTTGGAACGAAAACAGAACAGAAGTCGAGGAAACGAAAACTTTGATGGCCATCATTACAATTCCTCTGCCATGAAAAACCTAGTATTTTTCGCGGTATTTTGTAGCCTGAAAAATGGAAAATTTTTCACAAGTCCTATAGTTAAGGATAGAGGAAAATGTACGTATCTTTCATTTACTTTTATCCCAGTCCTGGTAATGTCTGCGATAATATGAAAGTTAGTGATGTTTGAGTGATGCCGAGTAATGGCATTCATCTTGGTCACTCTTTATTTTGAATGCTTAGAAAATTTTCATTTATTGGGCCATTGCGCTGTACGTATACCATTCTCGCTTACAATCAGTGGGGAAAAGGAATACAAACAATTTCACTCCTCATTTTGCCTAGCCGCCTCATCCTCTCTCCAAATCTTTCTAGTAGATGTGGCGATGAGGCAAAAATCAATCTTCGGGCAGAAAACTACAGACTAATTCAATTCATTGTTAAGATCCAGACATTTCATGAGACAATACCTGCATTTACCAAAGGCGAGAGCGGGAATGAAATCATTAAGCAAGATGAGGAGTGAAGTAGTTTTCTCTATGTTTCTTCATTGAACTTGAATGGTAAACAATAGCGAAATATCCACGGCAATTCAGTATAATGTCCCTATGACACTAATTACTTATCACAGCATCCACTACGGGATAACTTAAATGTAAGCCCATAATCAGTATAACTCATACGTCAGTAGCGTACAAATGACCAAGACTGAGTAAAGATACATTTTCCTCTTATTGCACCATAAGAAAAACGAAAATTATTCACAATGAAAAACAACTGACTGGACTGGGACTCGAAACGGAGTCTATTCCATTCATCAAGATCAGTTGCGCAAATAAAAAAAGCGTTCATGATCAAATATGAGTTTGCAAAACATATGAAGAGTGGATTTCGGCTAAAACTGGTTTCACCGACGACGAAGTTCGGCTGCTAATAAACTGGGAGGCCGTTAAATGGTTCGGAGATGTTCCATTTACCCTATTTCAAATCAAACGCCCCGTCAGTCGACCAAAGATTCTATGCCCTTAATAATAACTTTCACGTATTCGTGGGGCGTTCAATAAAACCCTGAATTCCGGAAAAAGACCGCAAAATGTCCCAAAAAGGTGAAGTGGTGCAGAGAAGGAAAACGGTGTCCCAAGCAAATCGGTCGAAAGGCAACGTCGGAGCTTCAAAAATCAATTACTGGGTTCCTAGTTTTAGCTTTAATCCACATCACGATAGACGACCATTTTAAATCGCAGAATTATCGCTGAACAAGGTGCTTTGCGGCCGAGAGGCGCAATAAACCGCTTTACAGCCAGGGAAGTTACCTAAATCACCGGGATCTATAGGCGGTTACTGGCCCAAGCGCCCGACGATCCTCCCTCTACTTAACTGGGTCACGGCGATCTTTTATCCGCTATCAAAATTTAGAAGTCGAAAATACGATAGGGAGGGCTTCCATTGACAGTTAATTATCTTATAATACCTATCTCTGCCATGATTCCATTCATTCCAGCGAATACAATAATAAACTAATGGACGTTAATAACTATTTATAAAGAGATCACGACTAATAAAATGTAGTATAAATATTCCGTAATTTACCTAACGCGCTCTCAATTGAAGGGAATAATTAATCTAGCAAAAAGCGCGTACATGGCGCGAAAGTTGAAGAATATGTTGTCCTCAAATAGTGCGCTGACTCCAAGAGCCCCCTCAAAACAGCGACGGAGAGGCACTGCGGTAATAGACGCCGAGCATTAAAAAATTTATTAGGTCAATCATCATCACAAAAAATGCTTCTAAGAAAAATATCACAAGCAAAAATTCATAGATATAAGCGTACTTTTATGGGACATAATAACAATTTAACAAGGAGATGAACTTACAGATTTTTAACTTTTCCACAAAGAAAATTTTATTGCATGTTCCTTCAATTGAAGTAAACTTGCTTAGCTTGCTAGTACGACCTACTTACTCTCTCCAAACGTTTGCCTTTCACGGTACACTTGACGTATTAATCCAATTTAACGACATTCAAATCAGTAAATAAGTAGAATTTCTCAAGGGAAAACAACAAAATTTCTGGCAAGACTGGGACTGGAACCCGGAATCTTCCGCTTCCCAGACAGATGCTTTAAATAATTAAGCTATCGAGGCAGAACATTATGACATGCCGTTCGCGGAGACTTTATAGGCAAGGGCGAAGAGACTTCTTCCGTCGATGCGGCTTCGTCTACATCCTCATTGAGGAACCGGCCTTACAAAGTGGAGGAAAGGAGTGAGGACGATTCCGTTCGAGTCCCGGTTCTCTCAGACTTTTTTACGTCCGTTTTACGTTGAAATGTTTCCTAGGTGTACATCTTTACGTAGTAAGTTACCTTTACCCTTTTCTTTATATGTATCTGATTGCTGACTGCATTCCAGAACGATTAGCAGGCACAGAGAAATGGCGTTCGGGCTTCACTTTGCCTACCTTTTATTTCGATTCCATCAGGTTATAAGGATGGTGCTCTAAACATACATGGTAGAATCCCAACGAAGAATGGACTTGATAAAAGTCTGACGGGACCGGGAATCAAACCCGGCTCTCCCAATTGCCGGTCGGGTGCTCTGTCCGTTGAGCTATCCCGGCAGAACATTTTCCAAGCCATTTGGAAGACTTTGTGGGCAAGGACGTTGCGAGTTCGTTTCGTGGCATCGTTTGCAGTCATGGCTTCATGGAAGCACAGAAAGAAAGGAAAAATCCCAAGGAATGGACTTGAAAAAAGTCTGACGGGACCGGGAATTCTGCCGGGATAGCTCAACGGATAGAACACCCGACCGGCAATTGGGAGACCAGGGTTCGATTCCCGGTCCTGTCAGACTTTTTTCAAGTCCATTCTTCTTTGGGATTTTCCCTGGGTGCGCACCATCTTGCGCCATACCACCCTTACCCGTCTTCCTTACATGGTAGAAGTTTTTTCTGTTTAAATCAGAACATACATTTTCCATGGCGCCATTCAATAAGCCCAGATTAACACGAGACTGAAAATACCGCGATTTACTGTACGTGATCACGCTGGGGGAATTGCTGACGAAAGCAAATCCAAGACGCTTCAACAATCCGATGAGTAAGTTCAAATGGTAGACTTACAAAAACCGCAGGGTAAGTAAAAAGATGCAAAATATGGATTCTCTAGTGAGAAAATCGTAGGAAATACGCGCGCCCACCTTTCAAATTCGCAAACAAGATCTCGAGGCGCACAATCCAGAAGAGAGAAAGGGAATAAGGGAGGAAAAGAAAGTGGTACAGCAAGCAGAAGGTCGAGGTCATAGTCAGTAAATGAAAATAAACGGAACGCCGCAAGTACAAGGACCAATTTGGGGCCCCATCGTGTGTTAAATCATTCTATTAAAACGACAAAACGTCCTTTTTCGCGCCCCCGCTTTGCCTTGGGTGCTTACATGTAAATCCGTCCCTGTATTACATCTAAATGTTTACCTAGGAAACAAAATTTTTACACAAGGCACCTTCAGACAAACCTTAAGGCTTCGGAGGACCTGAATATTTTTTCTTCTTCTTTTGTTAAGATTTATTACTTTTGGTGAACTGATAATTGTAACTAACCTGCCTTTGTTATAATTTAACACTTATTTATCTACTACGTCTTTTGATTTGATATCTTTTTGTAAGTTTTATAATATTTAACACTTTCATGGTAAAACGATAAAAGGAAAAATTAGGTTATATATATTTTTTAGTGTCATAATTTTAATCACATGTATTTGTGTTCTTTTTATAATATAACATTTTCGTCCTAACGAACATGATCCATCGTATTCTATACAGTATAACATATTTTACAGCAAAATATGTACACATTATATTTGCATAATACGTGTATTGCTTTATTTGCTATTAAATCTTTTTAAATACGAACAAATATCAACAATAAGTAAATATCTAGCAATCCCTAAAATAACGCTTTCAGTTACAGCAACAATGGGTATGGTTACAATCTAAACAAAATATTCATTTACTTCTATTTTTAAATGGTGGGGACCTGAAATTCATACACGAAACTAAAATGGATAAGCTTATGGAACGCAAAAATTTAGTCGCTATTACCAAATGTATAATTATTCTTAAAAAATATCATAAGACAGTTGAAGATAAAATCATCAAACATTTTACTGATATGGTTAATGGGAAAAGATCGTCAGCAAAGGATACTCGACGATATCTTCACAAGGCAGTTGATTTTGGTTTAATATCTAGTCGAGGAAGAAAAAAACGAAAAAAGAAACATGGAAGTGGACCCAATTCATCACGAAAGAAACATCACACATCAACTGCTAACAACGCAGCGCTTCCTAGAAAAATGAAGATAAAGCATCCTTTGCCGAAGAAGACTGAAATTCCCCCAAAGGCGAAGAAAGCGGTGCAGAGGGCGTTAACATTCTAGTATAAACCATCAGGTATTTTCTAAATGTTTGAGAGAAACACTCGATAAAGAAATAACCGAAGAATTTGAAGGAATGAGGTACCAGCTTGGAGATATGTAAAAATTTCTGTGAAATGTTTCCCTTAAAGTGTGATTTCAGAAATTCCACGACCCTTGAACAATGTTATATTGAATCCCGAACTTTTAATTTTACGTGCTTTTACGAACTTGTTGCCCATTTTTGTACGTTCCGAGAGTATAATTCTATGATGAATTGTGTCATCTACAAATATTGTCAAGCTTCTCAAATTAACTTAAACTGTATATATATTAAGTGAAATGATAATACAGCATTACAAATCTTTTAAAAAACTTCAATTTAGATCGATAGACAACTTTCAAACGTAGTGACAGACCAACTGTGCTCACTGAAAGATAATTTCTATCTTGACAACCATATACGAGCCTATGATCAGCAGGGCTTAGGTTCCTGAAGTAACAGTTTCATTGTGAATATCAACATTCATTTGTGCCATGTATGTAAATCAAATCGTCCTCACCCCGGAAACGGCCGTAAGAGATTTACAGGGATAATAATGGTATTTTCTTCAAGTGAAGTCGATCGCGCCACTGACGTCCAAGACTGGAACCAGAGTTGCAAGTTACATATATGCCAAGCAATAAAAAAATACGAGCAATTTCTCGAAAAATTTTACGCTTAGCTTTAAAAAAAACAAATTTTTTCGAAAAGAATTTAGCTATCGTTAGCTGTATAAAGGCAGACCGCTCAAGCTATTTATAAGGAGACGAATCCCTGATCGAAAGTACTCTTGACGAAATCACGCAAGGATACCTCGGAAGAAGTGATTACAATTAGGCTTGTGTGTCTACTGTCTAGCATATCTTAAAGACATCTTTGCATTTTTCGAAAACATTTACGATTTCTTTCACATGGAATAACAATATTTACGAGCGTATCAACAAATAAAAAACCATTGGAAATGGACAACCGTATATCCAGGGCCGGTCAAGCGGGGGTTCCTTGGATGCCAAGCATCCGGGTCCCAAGTTTGAGGGGCCTCCACTTTACGAGGGCAACTTTTTTTATTTTGCAGATAACAAACTATATCTGTAATATGTTTTGTTACGTCCAATATCTTTCTTTACTTATTAAAAATTACGTATCACACAGACGGAAGAAGCATAGAAAGGGTGACTCTCGGATAGCCAAGTGGGTAGCGCGTTCGCCTTTGGTGAGAACCGTTCCGGATTCAATTCCCGGTTAGGGTATGTGCGAAATTACCTCAGCCATCGAATCACTATAGAAAACACTACTGTAGAGAAAAGGGCCATGTAGGCATTTGTGCCCACCTAATAAATGTGGTTCAATCAAACCGAGAAAAAATGACGGAACCGTTCAGTTTGCCTCGAATTCCAATTCCAATTCCAAGTTCGAAGCCAGAAAGGTATACCATAGTCGAGCGAGTGAATTCCTGTAAAAAAGAGTGTGTGGCATCTTTGCGGTAGTTCTGATATACACATAGACATTTAAATCACGTACCAAAAATCGCGGGAGGTATACGAAACTTGATATGGATGATTGTAACGTTGATGTAAGTAAATTATTGCAATATCGGAGCAAAATAAACATTTTATTGCGGAATTGAACGTTTCAACGCTCGAATTGAAGTACTAGTGCTCTGAGTAACTAACTCTAGCTAGGATACATGATATAATACGGGCGGAAATGGGGGCCTACAGGTTTTGTATGGATCCAGCGGCATATCCGTCCATATTTGCAGCAATTTGTTCTCCAGACCTGGTAAACTCCTAGGCTGCTGAAGTTGGTATCCTAGGTGGTTCCAGATGTTGGATTGGTGATAAATCCTGCTATTGTCACAGAAGTAAGGCAGTGTTACGGAGCATTCCTATGATACCCTTGCCGTGTTCGGCCTAGCATTATCCAGCTGGAAAGGACCTTTGAATATCCATGAGTGGCAACACTTGTGGCCACAGGATGTCCCGTACATATCACTGTGCTGTTACTGCACCACGTGTATCTACTGAAGTTGACTGACTCATATGCGATAGTCCCCGAGACCAGCTTGCCACGATACGTCGCGCAACACCAAATGCAAGACAAACGCTCACCGAGAGAGGTCTCTAGATACGAACACAGCCGTACAAAGAGAACCTGGATTCGTCACGGATAAAACCGGCTCCTGCCTATAGCAGTCTAGGTAGCTCGTTCACGTTCACACCACTGCAAAGGGAGGCGAAATTTAGTGGGTGTCATTGGAAGGACATGTAATGGTCGCCGTGAAACCAAATTTCTTTCAGCCAAGCGCCTGGAAGCAGTTCGGGCAGACACAGGTGCCTGAATGGCACACGACCAAACAGTTGGGTCTCCTAGTGCTTTCCTGAGAATCTTTGGATCTTTCTTCCTCGTGGTTAGTTGACGCCATGAGCGCAGTTACAAAGTATGTGCGTGCTTTCAGGCATCCACTGGTCCCAACACGTCCTATGAGTCTGATCAGAACGGCTTAAGTGGCGGCCGATCAGTGTGACCATTCAGCCAAGTGCATTCCAATGATGGGTATCATTCAAACTCGTTACTGAAAATCTCTTCCCCGGCGTCGTAAAAGCATTTAGAAAGGTCGAAGAGTTTTCCGCAACCAGAAACAACGGTCGACTACGTTCGAGTAACCTCTGCGAGCCCGTTTCTAGGCCACGGCTGACAGCTCGTTCACGGCCTCTGCTGGTAAGACTGTTCACCTGATCACGTCACCAAGCTAATCAAGTAACTATCTCCCTCAGATGTAACTGTAAGCCGAGTTTTGCATCAGAACGAAAACTTCCTCTTGGTGCGTGATTTTTGGTTAATAAGTGTACAAACATGCGAAGCTAAATCTCTAAGCGCGTGAAGGATTTTGGCGTTATTTTCGATATATCGACCGCATCTCGTTATCGATACGAGCAAAAATTAGACTTGGAAATGAGCCTTTCACAATCGATCATTTTCCGGGCGCGTACGATATTACCGAATGCTTTGAAAGGAAGAAGCGGCGGGACTAACTTGAGGATAAATATTTGCACATGCCTTTGGTGACTCGCAAGGAATATATATAAATGTAAATCTGATTCCATATTTATTACATTTAAGGCAGAAGTTTGCCTACCCTGCGAATGTAGGTAATTTTGCTTTTACTTCATGGCTAAATCCCCACCCTCCCAAGAGACATCCTGGCTACGCCCCTGAATTAACTTTAAGATTTTGGGATGCAAAACACCCCGAGAAGTCAGTAGGCCTCAAAGCTACAACGTTATTATCAGGTCATATAAAACATTTTGCTGCGTTAACAAATGATTATAACAATAAAGGTTACCCAGAAAAGTGATAGAATATAAGTAACGAAATCGGTTGATCTCATTGTCTAATTCAGAAATTGGAAACCAAACAAACCAGTGCAAGAAAGTAACCACATCTCTACATAACTTCTTTGATTTGACGAAATAGATAACGTATCAAAATAACTAGAACTAAGCATTAAAAACTCGGGCGTTAACGAAGCGGAAAGAGGCCGCCAAAATTGTAGCGAATGAAATCTACATGAATAAAGAGCACAAGATCGGGCAGGAGAGCCCAAGCTGCGAGGGATAGAGTATCAAAGAGCAGCGATCACGCAACAAGCGGAGGATAAAAAGGAAGTGAGCAGAGGATCATCTACTCTCGCGGAAGACTAACGTGAAAAAGGCGGAGAAGCGGCGAGAGAGTAACAAAGGCGACATCTGCGAACGATTGCGCCAATTGAGATTGGAAATGAGCGGCGCTGAGACGAGAAATCAGGCGATGGGCCCTTTGAAAGACGTCAATTTACAGACCCTGAGATGCTAACCAAGAATAACCAGGGTCTCGTAAAGCATATTTCAAGATTTCATATACAGTCTGAGGCGGACAGGAAAATCTGCAACAACAACAAATGATATATTATAATAAAATGAGGGCATTCATGTATAAGTTGAGGGCTTCTGGTTCTCGCTGGAGTGGCGTGTTACGTGGGTTGAAGGCCTTATCTAGGATTTCTTGTTTCCATCTTGAATGTTTGGGAAAGTAAAAATATTTCCACAAGATACGGGAGGAATAACGCAGTATTTCAAGATCTGGAATTCAATATATCTATTCGTATCAGTATATAAATCGCCATTCCCAAGTAGAATTAAAAGGTTTGTTTTTCAAATAGGAACCCATTCATCGAGCATGCATAGTGAATATTGTTCTCTCTTGATAGCAAATTGATTGGCTAGAAGATTAAGACCGTTAACAAAGAAAGGGCAAACCGTAATAAATTGTAATCAGATGCAGAAACCTGTGCAAGCAACCAGCGAAGTCAAGAGGTGCTTGTTTTAGGATAGTGACTAACCTTACGCAAATATGGGTCATTCCTTATTTCCAAAGGGAAGAAACGTATAAATATCGCGAAAAATATTTTATAGCATATCTTATTAGGTAGGATTGATGTATTTTCGTCTTCCCTCTGGGGTTACTGACAAACTGTTACATTTGAAGGTAAATAAATTAGAAAAACGCCAGACTAGGAAGTCTCCAATCGAAAACGCATATTCAGCGAAGGTTTTTACCTTTAGATTATTGGTCGTTAAACTTTTTGCAATGCGAATAATGTACTTTACGAAATGCAAGATGAGTGCATTCATCGTAGAGCAAGAGAGAAAATTAAGTAATTCATGCTGAAATTCTGTATGTGAGATTACTTGAAAATATGCCTCACTTATTGGAGCATAATTGATTATTAAAAAACCTTAGATTGAATGAAAGTTCGCACACGTCCTTCGGGGCAGAATAAGAGTTCAGCTGGTCGAATCAAATCAAAAATTTTGAGCACATATTTAGTGGGATAACGTGAGTCTTAAAATAGGGCAACAAGTATGAACACTGCTCATATATTTTTAATTTTCTCTGACATTTACCTATATTTTCACCAGGCCCGGACATTTACGACCAATGAATTTTTAGAGCACGGCCTTGTAGCAATTTAGGATCACCAGGATTTAGGTGGTTTCAATACCCCTGGACACATTATCGCCAAGTAAACGAGGAAGAGGATTACGGAAAAGTGTTACCATCTTGCGAGGCTCCTGCAAGCGTGAGAGCTGCGAGATTTCCTCCACTAATTTTGCTGTCTCATCTACCATCCTCATTTTTTTATTTCAATTTTCAGTGTCAATTTTATATATTAACGAAAATGTCAATTTTTCTCTGAACATAGCTCTTCTTATATTCCAAAAAGTACGAGTAATTGAAAAAATTCCCTTAAATAAAAATATAGCTAAAATGAGTCTGAGATTACGACCTCACCAATTCACCGAAAAATAATCAATTAATTGAAAAACATAGATAATTCAAGCATTTTCTGTTACTTTGAAAAGAGTACATTCCACATTATGAATTCATACACTTTTAACGTTTTTTTTATACGCTTATGACGACAAGAATCACTTATAAAGTGGCTTATGTTGGCAAGATGTAGCTGAAATAGAGTAAAGTTGCTTATATGCGGAAAAAGACGTTAAAAATAGCGCCCAAATTGTTAACTTAGCAACTATGGAGGATTTAGTTCAGCTTTTGCAAACTCCAAATTATTCTCCATGTTTTTTCGCCGTTTTCTCTTTCCGCTAAATTTCTAAAACAAATTTTCAATCAACACATCGCGCCATTGCATGTACCCTTTTTCACTTCATAAAATGTTTGCATCGACTTGGACCAAAACGTGTATACAAAAGCTTTTGTCGAGATATCACTTCCAGCGGCGTTGGTATTTGAGCGAAATATGAATTACTGAAGCCGTTACGTAGTCAGGTGGCAAAAATAAACATCCGTTCGAGCGATTCCTGTTGAATCATTGGATAATAATTCTCATGGAAAGTGACCCGATGGCCGAAGATAGAAATAATGTCGCGAGACGTGAAGCGGGAATCGATCCCGCGATCCAACCCCACCGTCCGCCCCCTCGCGGGGTCCCGCCAGACTGCAGCATTCCGCGAGGAGCGATCTCGAGGGCCATGGAGGGAGCTGTGGATGACCCAGTGGGGAGAAGCAGACACTCCCCCGCGTACACCACCGCGGTTCCCTGCCCCCGACGGTAGACGACTACCCCCGAATCGAGACGATTGCAACGAGTAAACGGGTGAGGTAGCGGGGATCGACGCAAACGCAGTCGATATGGATTTCCCAGAAAGGGCGCCGGAAGGGCCGCAAAGTGATTTCGGTTGCGGAGGGGGAGTGCGATTTTCGGGACCGGTGCAGGGCCGGACATTGGAAAGAGATACCGGGGAAAATGAGCAGTAGAGGAGGGGGGGAAATCTCATTTAGAAAGGAACTGATTTCCTGCAGCGAGAAACCTCGTAAGATCGGCTGGCAATGACCCCGTTATGCAACATTCATGGTTAACGGGTTGGCAGCTTTTCCTTTTTTTTAGCGATAATTTGGTTTTAGCGATGGGCGATGCGACCCGTATTGGGATGACACCGTTTATACATTTAGAAATGTCCATACTCGTGTAATTAAAAGAATATGATTTAAACAACACCAAAACCAGGTATAGTTTACCGATAAAAGGAAGATATATAAGATGATAAAGAATTGGAAGTTTAGCAATCGATGACTGCTTGAAATAAAGGTTTTCGATTAACTTCTTACGAAAACGGAAAAAATCTATCTCTATATTTTCTCAGAAATAGATACTTAATAACATTACATAATTAAGAAAATAATTCACTTATTATAATACTCAAATATATTATGTAAACTATTGAGTAAAAATTATCCTAATTTATATTAAGCTGCCTAAATTACACTACTAAAGCAAGTAAAGATGCCGGCAATTATTATGAGGCATATTTTAGCACCGTGTGTTAATGCAATACGTTAAAATTTGCGATTAAAATATGTATTTCAGTGCTATCCTTCGAAGATTTCTTAAACAAGCAGAATGAAAATGCTTAACGAAAGTGATAAGATATTATTATCGACTCACCTGGCAAGATGGTATATTTTGTAAGTGTACTGGCCTGCGCAGTACTTTCCCCCAAGTAGAGGAAAATTAGTGAATGGTTCATTTTTTAAAACTTCTATACCTTCCCCGCCTCCAGTTTCATTTTTACTAGCTTCGGCCACAGAAAATAACTGTGCCACTTGGTACTGAAATTTGAAAATATGAATTTATAGGTTATTACTATAAAAATAAGACAACATTAACAAAAATATTAAATTATGTACATCATAAAATATTCAACTCACCTCCTCCACAGTGAGGGGGAGGGTGACTCGGCTGAAAAATTGAAATTTATTTGATTAGAAAAGATATTTCAAATGATTAAATGCCTGGAATATTAGTAATCTCAGGATTCCGAGCTGTAGTTTCAAGAGTTAACACATACATTTTTTTCTAATATTTTGACATTGAATGCTTCAATTCTGTAGGTAACCGAAAAGTTACGTTTGATTGTACCAATTAATTGATTACGCAAGGTAGTTTTCGAAATCGAAATCATACCGTAAAAACTAAAAGTAAATCAACATTGACCTACTTTTGGCTTCAATGCTGTCATTCTCTTCCTCAACTTTTACGAACATTTTAAGACATTTTGAACATATTCACATAATAAATTTAGATAACACAACATCTGATAAATTTCATTCTTGATATACCATTCAACAAATGCATACTAGCGCAACGTCTACGTAAATCACTGATGTTCACATCAACATACCTAAGAGAATCGTAAAAGTCAGTGAAAAAATAATTAAATTAATATTACGTACTCCTGGCTTAATACTGAAAATCGAGATGAGTCATGAAATCCAAAACAATATTAAGGGATTGGCCTGCCACAGACATGAACTATAAAGAAACCGGCTTCACAAAATATGACTGGTAAGTATAAAATACTACAAATAATTTTCGAATTTTGAGCTAATATAAGCCTGTAACTTATAGCTAAAGATAATAGCATACATGAAATTATAGAAAAAATACTTACTACTCCTTGATAAGCATTCTACTTAATACACATTGGGCGGACAATACTCAACGACGTAAGATCTCCTCTTCCCGGATATCACACAAACCTTCCGTCTACAGGCGCTTTGCGGAACTCAAACAACAGTCGAGAAACGATATAAAGAATCATGTTGTTCAAAAAATGGTATCAACATTGGGCCTCCGTTACCTTGTTCAGTCTCCGTTTTCAAGAAATAAATCTTAAAGTAATGAATTATTTATTCATGACAATCTGTAAATTTAGCGGCTAAACTGGTTTAACTCCATATTTTATAACTTATCGCAGATATGCCTTTTATTGTAGGCTGCCACTTCCAACAAAAAATGGTAGCTCTAAATAAAGAATTTCTCTGTATAAGAGTAAAAAAACCTCTTTCATTTTTGACTATATGTATATCAGCTCAATACTTGATGGGTTCAAGCTTCAGCATCTTGCATATGACTTTTAATGTTATACTCCAGCCCTTTTTATGGCAGGACATGGTGAGAGGACTTGCATTTTCATAAGGACAATGCCACTCAACCTATTTGATTTGGTGATGTTGGATCAAATACAAATATATTTGGCAATATTTATGAGTATTTGCTCCCATTTCCATGAGTTTCCCTTTCAAGAGTGAGGCATCTCCAAAAAATTGTACACCTCTTTGTAGCTGTCAGGAAGAGAAATATTACTTACCCACACATATGTACTTACCACAAGACTTAAATCACCACATGATGCAAAAACTAGCCCCATTCCTATCTTTGATGAGACTTCTAAAAATACCACCATGGAAAAAAAAGACTTCAAGAGAAAGCTATCTCACATCATATATGCTGCAAAACAAAACTGATATGATGATTTCTTAGTTAACATTATGCTGAGAAAACAAATCAAAACTCAACATAAAAAAGGCACATAACCCTAATCTCAAGATAAAACACAATTTCAGTAAATTCCCCTTCGCACCAGGAACAAACAAAAATTTTCTCCAAATTTGACTGAACACCAGTTTTTTTTTTTTAACAAATTATCCAACTGTGCCAACATTCCTAAAGATGGACCACATCAATACATGAATCTTGTTTTTAAAAATCTACATAGTACAAACTAAGCACTTATTGGAAAATATTTAAAAGGCGCAGCTGATATCAAACAGAAAGAAAATTAGGAAACACAATCACAGTATAAATTTGGATAGCTTAAAATTAAGGAAATCAGAACAAAAAATTCCAAATTAGACACCTATGAAAACATTATCATACATCAAAACAAAGAGAGACTTATGAGTAGGTCAAAATTCTCCATTATGTTCTTACACTTCCAAATAGTAGGTAAAATCCAAAATTACCCAACTTCACACAGAGAAACCCCCCACCTTTCCCAACGTCACACTTTAACCCCCCCACATTCCCCTTTAGCATTCTTCTACCTCTGAATATGAGAGCATTGCTATTGAATTGTGCATCACGTAATTCCTACAATGCCACTTAATGCATTTCCTTACCCTTGTATTCTGTTTTGGTATTAGAGGGCAGACAACCCTGGGTCAAACAGCTCTTGGAGCATTTCAAACCTCTAATTCATTAACAACATTCACGAGTTCCAATTTCTTTCCTTATGCATTAAAAAAAACGTACCCTGGAAATGGAATTTTAATTTTTCATGTCTTTTCATAATGTAATAACGATGTAGTACCACTCCAGGAGTAGAATAACAGATTATATTTAACCATAAAGATATAATTGTTATTTTGATTACTTACTTTTTGAGGTATATACTCTGAAAATACTCAAATAATTATAGTTAGAATTGTTATGAGTAGCAATTATGAAACACTGGATAAAAGATCCCCCCTCAGGTTGTAATAACTTAAATGCTTAAGAGCCGTTGGACTCTTCTGCAGAAAGCTAAAGCAGAGGAAGAAAGTAAATTATAACCTTAAATAGAGGACTAGGGTTTACAAAAATCCATCAGACAGCAGATTACCAAGAAGATGAATAACTAAATTCTTTTCCTCATACTTTTTAGCCAGAAATCCTGCATGATGTTTTAGATATGTTATGTATCAAAGTCTTAGCTGATCAATTGCTTTCCCATTACTCAATTAAATAAAAGCTGAGAAAATGGATATGCCAAATACAGAGAAGGGAGTGTTGAAGAGAATGAAGGAAAATAAGGGGAAAGACTTAGGTAAAAGGTGTTTGTTAACGAATTTCACGTTAGATAAGTTAGTTTGAGGGTCATGAAACAACCATGAGGTAAATATCTTATGATCAAACCTGCACAACAAATGGCCTGATTTTGTTTTGGAAATTATATGTATTTTTCAAAAGTTGGTGATGAAAGACAAAGTCAAAATTGGGTTCAAGAAGAAAATGTTTAGCAATATTGACCTCTCTATTGAATTCCAAATTATAGAGGTTTTTATGTAGAAAAATATGATTGATCTAACTGATATTTATCAGTATTTTCCTTTAAATAAAATTTTTAGTAAATTACAGTAATTAAAAGGATAAGCAGATGTGAAAAATAGTGACATAGCTGGGACTTGCACACAGGTCTCCCACTTTCTGGAGAAGTATTCTAATCACTGAAGTACCACGCCAAATCTTTTCCACATTGTTACAGAAATGCTTTAGTGAAAGTGGCAAGTATTCTCTATGCTTAGTTATTTCCCTTCCCAACATCCCTACAGTAATTTAACAAAATAAAGTAAATAGTAAACTGTGATTTTTTTAAAATTCATCATGTACATCCTCTGATAATACTTACCCTGTGTGTGTGTGTGTATATATATATATATATATATATGTATATATATATACCCTTCCTGTAAGTTGTTTGCAACAACTTACAACAACAACAGCTTACCAAGATATGGTGCTTCTAGGGCATAATTTGACATAATTAACAAAAGAAACTTAAGCTTTAAGTAAATTAATTGAAAGCTTACAATGAACTTACCTTGCTCATGTTGATACGACGTCTTTAATGACCAAATTATTAAATCATCGCACAAAATACATGAATTTAGCTGTATACAAACTACAAGGTAGCAAGATTAGAGATAATTTACTTCATAGTATCGATAATAATTTAACAGGATAGTTTTCTATCAATACGTTAGTTAAAAAATTTTTGATGTCTGACCGATCAAATGAATTACCTTCTAATGCTGTTCTTTAAGTTAAACCAAATTCCTAAATGAAACTCTTTAAATGAAAAATCTTCCCATAACATTTTAGAAATTAACAGTTAAATTATAATTAAACAATAAACGACTTAGAGAATTATCAATTTAACAAATGCTGTTTTAGTATTCTTTGCTAAATTAACTCAAAGTATAATGTTCTTTAAATTAATTACGTATAATAAAGTTGAGAATTTGGCAAATATTTGAGAAGTATGTCATTGATATCCATGTTTATAACAATGGCCTGTTGACTACCAAACAATCCATTATCTGTCTTATCAAGTATAAGGTTTGCATGCCACTAATCTAAGAGATTTCTCAATTCAGAATTCCTCTTAATGACTCATAAAAAATATACATGAAATTATTATCTTATGAGAAATTTACAAAAGAAATAAGGAAATATTTCTCAGCTTAGAGATAAAATAAATAAGTTAAATCTATATATATTAAATCAATTTACACAGCGATCTGTATAGAGATGATAGAATAAATCAGTAAGTTTTGATATTACGATTTTAGTATTTAATCCACCAATAACTAGCTATTATTTTCTAAATGATTTGGATTCCTAAAGGAAAATACTTTTGGTATTTTGGACACAAGATACAAATAATTTCTCAGTTACTACCATAGTGTGATATAAAGAAAACACTAGCTTGGCTTCCCTTTTATAGGGTGTTGGTAAGTAGCAGATAATAGAATTTTATTACATCATTGTCAATTTCATTTAGTTTCCCTCAAAAAGATTTACACTGCTTGATGTTAAATCTGACCTTCAGCAATGATAGATGATGTTGTTTCTGATGTTAACAATTAAACAGAAGATAAATAATAATATGGTGACGATGGATTTATTTACTGGGGATAATATGATACAACTGATAGTTTCAGATCACTGCCATATCTTATATTGTCCTTACAACTATATACAAGAAATATTTAATTTATTCTCATGCTTACAGCAATATTATGCAACTGGCTATGGACAGTATGCAAGAATATAATTTCAATCTGTATATACCACTTTCATTAAACACAGAGTGTACATATAATGAGATACATTGAACATGAGAAAACATGCTACAGGGAATGTGAACTTCATTACTTCTTAAGGACTCCTTTAAAGAGCATGAAGATTTTAAGAATGAAGAATAGCGTCGTATGATTGGAATACTCCGGGTGCCACATCTAATGCTCGTGACTTCAGGGAAAGCTGAAAAACATCAAAAGAATTAATCAAGAACATAATATAATGATAAATTTTCAGCCGAAATAAAGCCCATACAACAAAAAACATGTACAGACAGTTCTTGACTTACATAAGTTTGACATATGTAAACCTAGAGTTAGATAGTAAATTATAGGCAGAAGTAATGGCAGAAAAGTATATGGAAAATCCTAACTCAGAAATAAGTGACACTCAACTTGCACAACTTTACTATAGTGAGTAGATCATGCAGCATTTTTCTCAGTTCTTGCGTAATTTGAAATTTTGCAAATCCCTGTCCTGAGAGTAATGGTCAATTTTAAGATATTTTAATCTCAGTGATGTTACCCTTCAAGCATTGCCTGACTTGTGCAAAATTTGAGTTACCTAGTGAGTTTAGAAATGTTCCACTTATGCAAGTAAAAAAATGCATCATCACTCATAACATAATGAGAACTTGTACTAATGATTCATGGAAAAAAATGCAAGAATGAAGATTCATTTTGAAGATAAAAGTCTAGGAACCTTTTCCTAAAATATATTCTCCACTAATCACTCACTGCCATTGCAACCAGAATCGCATTTTCAATTATTTTATGCAATAATCAGTAAACAAATTTACAAAAAAGAGAACACAAGTACTTTCAATTGGTTTAAGAATACAGAGTCAATGAAAATGCTAAGGATATCTTTTAAATCTATGAATAATTCTTTTATTCCAGAATACTCACAGTAACATTTGGATTCCCTGGCTGTATCTTAAGCTCATTTAGGACCCAGATACCATTAGTCAGTTTCAAAGATTGATAAAGCATATCCTGACCTTCCACATTTCGCTTTGCAATGGTGAACACATTATTTTGTTGCATCTTCTGCACTACCTCATCTATGGAATAAATACATGCTCTGGTTAAAGTGGTAAAAATTATAAGGGCAAAATTTAGGTAAGCGTGAATTAAAAATTCTAGAACCTAAATTGCCAGAGGCAACACAAACCTGCATTGCAATTGTGAATGGTTAGTGTATACTGCACTTCGTTTTGTGCTGGAATATCTTTCCAAGTTGCTAAAAATACCCTCTTATCCATTTGGCCATCTTCTACAAAGAAAACATTCATTGGTACCAGGCACGCAAAGTAGAACACATCTATGTTATTTTTAACAGCCACCTAGAAAAATAAAACGAGAATAACATAATAATAGAAAATGGTTTTGAACTTTGAAGAAATAACAAAGCAAAGTATGTGAGAAATTCTAAGTTGCAATAACCTGAAGATTGGTGAGAGGTTCCATTCTTTGTACGGGTCCATTTGTGTTGAGAGCAAGAGAAGTTTCATGGGATGCATTTGGAGGAAGAGGAGCCATCACCTGCAGTGGCCCACCAGGAATTAATCCAAAGCTGCAATAGCATAAGGAAATGTTTCACACAAAAATTTCCTAGTATTTACTAGATGATAACCCCTGGCTACACTGTAATTAGTTTAAACTGATTATATATAAAATATATACATTATGATTATATAATAAATAGTAAACTAATAAACACTAAACTTATACTGCATTAAGACTTTAAATGAAACTTAAGACGATGATTTTCACATTAGTTTACTTTGGCTATAAACACTGTAACAACCTTTCACTAAGAGATGATAATACTATACAAATCTATACCTTAGATGTAATTTAATAGTAAAATAGGAATAGGTTGAGTTAGGGGTTAAATCCAAGGATTTTAGGAACAAGTTCTTTTCCCTTTAGAGAAAGCAACCATGCACTGCAATCTCAAGTACAATTACCCTAATTATTCTAACTTTAAAATTTGTTTGCCAAACCTTAAGAAGAAATAAGAATGAAATATTTCATGATATACATTGGAATTATATTCTTGATGTAACTATTTGATTGTAGTACCTCAACTTATATTGTTCTACTATTATTCTCAACTTATATTGTTACACTATTGGGTCAGATGGATTAAGGGAACTGGTTCAGCAAACTTGAGGAATTCTAAGGACAAATTTTTGCAAATGGTGCAAGCTGGCTGAATTCCTCCTCTGGGTTGAGTCTTTGCAGTGCAAGAATGCAAATTTGTAATTCTTCATTTCCACTCGTTTTCAAGATAAATGATTTAATTCCATTCTTTTAAAAGGTGTTGTTCCCTAACATATCAAAATATACGTTTCCTCAGCATTCCAAATCTGACCAAAAACATAACTCACTTCATGACAAATTTGTACCTTTTATAATCAATCAGCTTCAATATAGAATCTTGGCAGTTTCTGAGCAAATTTTGTTCATCTCCAAAAACCAAGAACATCTTGCATCATAAAGCAATCAGTCCAACTGAGACTAGCTTTTTCAGATGCAAAAAGGCTAGGCTAGCATAATTCCAACAACACCAAGGTTAGTAATTAAAGGAATTAATGTTTACTACATACAACTATCACTTCAGACATAAGTTTGCAATATGAAATTGTGTAGAAGGAAAGAAAAGATACTTTTACCCTTATCACATAGTTCATTTAGCAATCTAGGCTTCAACCCATTACATCATCTGACCTGATCATGACATGCTGAAGTCTAGGTCACTAAAAATCTATTTGGTAAGGGCCAAAGTTTCTTTCTTCTTCTTCTCTTTATTTATCTGTAATGACAGAAGTAGGATTACCAATCAATAATAATTTATACAGGGTAACTGAATTTGTAATCAAATATGCTTAATAATTTTGAACCTTTTTACTGAAATTGGCTTCAAATATTCTAAGATTAGTCATTTGCTTGCAGCACAATAAAAAATACATAAAGAGCCACATGCAGGTGCAGATTGCAAACCCACGCAAACAAATATAAGCTAACCTGTTTTTGTTGAGCTGGATTGCAAAACCAGCCATAGGTTGCATAGCCTTATTGGTGAAGGTAAACTCCATGTGTATTTGCTCGTTTCTGAAAAGAAAATGAAATAATTAAAGCCACATAGTCAGAAAAATTAATTCACTATTCTAAAAGACAACTAGCAAACTTTAGTCTATTCATTTTAGACCCACATTTTGAGGATTGTTCCAAAACCATTAAGAGCATAAACACCTAAATTGAATGAAATGAGAAATGGCTACCAGAAATACACTTATGAGCCATTCTTTAAGAATATTGACAACCTTTTATTTGACCAATTTTACTTTGCGTTACTCATGTAAATTCTGCAACACGGCCAATCAGTCATCTTCTATAATACAAAAACTCAACATTTCTAGCAAAATCTTGCGAAGGACTTCTTGTTGTTGTGATAATCATAAAAAATTTTCTTTTAGAAAAAATCAACATGTCCAAAAGTTATTCCATAAGAGGGAGAACATAAAAGTTTATGAGCAGATTGTGAGAAAATTATAAACACTTCAGAACTGACAGGAATGACCTTTGTATAATTTCCACTGTATTTATAAAGAGATAAATCACACAAATATGTAATACTGTTTCTGCACTGTCCATGCTTAGGTCTTCCACAAAAAATTCCTGAGCTTTAAGATTATAAAAATAATAATTTGGGGTCATCAGGATTACTTCAATAATCAACCAATCCCTGTAAAGAAAATTATGACAGAAAACTACTTTCAATAGCAGATCAAAAAGTAAGGTTACAAGAACTCTCATGGACACAGTTTACTCTGCATCCTCAAGAACTTGTGCAAACTAATTCTCAACATAACCACGTTGCTTGTCCAAACATTAGTTACATCAAAAATGCATTGATGCATAATTCATTTAAGAAATCAAAGTCAAGACAGTGAAACTGCATTCAAATGGCACTCTGAACTTCACTATCAGTTTCAAATTGCCTATAACCCAAGTGCTTCTTCAATAGTCTAAAGAGATGATAATCACAATGTGTCAGGTCCAGGCTGCTAGGAGGATAGAAAAGAACCATTTTTGCATTACAATGCCCATCCACACACACTCCCAATGCTATCAGTGATTTGCTGCTGCCAGTGGTACATTTTTGACCATACTCCCAACAGCCTGGACCTGGAACCCAAAACTGTCATCTCTGTGGACCACTGAAAAAGCATTTGGGTGGTAGGCAATTCGCAGCCGATGAGAAACTTCAGAATGGCATCTATTGACATCCAGACATGGCTTCATTGTTTTGACCTAGAGTTCTTTAATGCCACCATCAATGCCTTGGTCTACCAGTGGAGAAAATGTTTGGACAAGCAGGGTGATTATTTTGAGAAGTAGTGAATACTTGCACCTTGTAACATGTATCAATTCATAAAGCTGAAGAACTAACTAATTATTAGACAGTTAGAGATCTTCTTAACTTACTTTTCGATCTGTCCTCAAAGCAAGCAGAATAATAGAAAACTAAGCCATTCCTTTGTCTCTCAATACCCATCCCATCAGAGTTCAACTTTTTAATCTTTGCATTCCATATAAACAACCATACAGAACCATGCAGAAGATTTATGAATCATTAATCACAGTGAATTCACAATCAAATGTATTTACATCTAACATCATCTTGCATCCTGAGTATAGAGTTGCAAATCGAGTGTTATACCTACTAATAAATTAAAGCAAATGAGAATATAAATTTTAAAAACTGAAAGGGGTACATACTTAAAGCACAACCATTTGAAGCTACCTTATAATATATCAACAAATTTGGAAAAGTTTTCATTTGGATTCACCTATAGCCTATTTCCTTGCAATATAGGAACAAAAATGCAGCTAACAGATTTAAATTCCACTGAATAAGCATTCATCCTCAGGCATTTTTAGTAGAAACTCTAAGGTGGCATACAAGCACTATTCTAAGCAAATATTGGTACATATCTCCATTTATGAATATTATATTTAATGACATCTGAAGTAGATTTCTTTAGGTCAAATAAAAAATGTTGCATTGGTAGTTCACTGAATCTGAGTTATCTTAAGAAAGAAATATCATAAATCTTTTTACTTCCGAGAAAATGTTCCCATTATGTCCAATCCTTTGCCCTTTTCTGCAGGAAGCCAGTTCGTTTTAGGTTGAGTATATGCAGCTGCTGTGGTGCTGAACCCAAAGATGTCTCCCAACAAACCAGTTGTTGTTTGAGATACTGGTGGTGCTACTCCTGTGCCAGTACCAACATCACCTCCCAGCTAAAAAGCAGTGCATTAAGAATTAGCAAGATTCAAAACAGCCAAAAAATACCAGATTTTTTCAGGTATACAATATGAAATCCTATTTACAGTTCAAATTCCACAAATGAGATAAAAGTAGGCTGTCTCAACCTTTGGTTTATAGAATTTTATTCAGTACGCTTTCAGTTGAGCAGTAAATGATTTCATAAATAAAATGTACTTGATTTCCATATTTACTAAGTGAGTACACTCTAAGAAGGGTTAAACTAAATTAGGTCATTAGGTCTTCTAAAAGCATTTCATGCTGTTGCAGATTGAAGCAAGGATAGCTTTATCTAGACAAGGGCAAATAACACTTTCTCTCACTATTAAAATACGTTATCTACAAAATATACAAGTATACTATAAAACTTGATGCTTTTAAACATTTAAGACTTATTTTTGAGTCACAGTTATTGTGAGTTATTAAGAATTATTAAAAGTTTGCAATTTAAAGTGAATTTCAGAACAAAGAATCATAATTTAACAGTTAATTCTGATGAACTTTTTACAACTTTATTAAAAAAAACTGTCCTGTGTATGTCCTGATCCTGATTTACCCCAATTGCAAGCAGCATTATAAATTTATGCTCAGCATTCGTGAGCAAATATACCATATTTACTTGTGTAAGCAGCGCACCTTTTTTCCGGAAATGCCAGTGAAAAAATAGGGGTGTGCAGCTTACACGAATCCTCCAGATTTTCATGTAAGCCGTGCACTATCATCAGGCATCTATCAGGTACAGATGGCATTCTACTTTTATTTGTTGATTATTTCTGATTGCTCCTGATCATTAATTTTCCACATTTTACTAATTATACCACTTGATAAACATGTTCAGCATAAATTAAGAGAAAAACAATTTGTTATTTCTACATAAGATATAATTCAACAACTGGTTTCAGCTGAAACACCATCATCAGGCTGTAATCATCAACAGGCCAAAACATGTTTTTAATTACATCTTATGTGGAAATGACAAAGTTTTTTTCTCTTAGTTCATTATGTCTTTCCACAAAGTCTGGCCAGCGATGATAGATTCTATTGGTTAAATATAGATTGGTCTGTGTATGGGTTTGAATGTATATGAACTGAGACCCTCATACACTTTCCAACATGTTACCACCATAGAACATAGATCCCAAATCTTAATTTCTCTAACAATATTTTTCACCAAAATGTATTATTACATCATCTGATTGAATTTGTTTATGTCTAATTAAGAAGAATAATTGAAATAGCTATTCTGAAGAAGAAACGGGCATAAAAAAAGTCTAACAGAACTGGGACTCAAAGCCAGATCTCCCAATTACTGAAAGGTTGCTCTAAGCATTAAGTTATCTGGCCAGAACAATCAAATATGCCAAACTTGCCCACAAAGTCTCCTCAATGGTATGTCTGAATGTTTTCCCAAGATAACTTAATGGTTAGAGCAATCGACCAGGAATTGGGAGATCCAGGTTCTAGTCCTGAATAAATCATAAGTGAAGAAAAGTGAGAGCATCAGTAACTATTTTTCAGTGTGAAAACTTTTAGAGGATCATATAAGAGTTGGAGAGTAAAGATAATGTATTCCCAAGCAGAAACCAGAGGGATTAATGGGGGAAACCAGAGGAAGGGACTGGGAAACTTTGGAGAAGATACAAAATACCTGATGGCAGCCTTGCTAAGCAAACATTAAACATGCAATGACTGCAACAGATCATATTTAAGGTGGACAATGGTGGCTCGTAATGAAAGGAAGTGAGAAAATATATTGTAAAAGAAGCAAGTCGATACATTGAGAGAGGATGAAGTACTTTAAGAAGTACTATACTTCTGAGAATAAAAATTATACCTTTGCATGAAAAAGAAATGGTTTAACTGACTAGCTATGGTAATAACTTGATGTCCTTTGAGGATTCACTTACTAAACTGTCAAGACCACCACCAAGGAGGTCCAAGCCTCCACCAGTTGCAGCTGGTGCAGCAGGAGCAGGTGCACCTGCTGGAGCTGCAGGTGCTGCTGCGCTCACTCCACCACCAATGTCCATGCTAAGCAAATCACCAATGAGAGAATCCTGAGCTGGAATTACAGATGGTTGTTGCCCTGTCTCTGTCTGCTCATCCTGAGAGTTGCTTCTGTCAATAGGAAAAGGGCTTTTTGACGCAAACCCAAATACATTAATTATGTTATCAGGAAGTCATCTAATTAAAATACTTTCAAACATCTGCTCCATAATATATAACTCAGATTTAGCCAGCCTTGATAACCCAAGCATCATTGTTAATTCCAGTTACCAATGTACATGCACCAGTGCTTTATCTTTTCCATGCCAGCAGACATATTTCTTTATCAAGCTTTGATGGTCAATAAAAATATTTTATGTCCAGAAAAGAAAAGTTTCAAAGAAAATAAATGTTGATTGATTTTAAAGACTGAATACTCAAACTTGATAATGAACTGAACATAAATTAACTAAAATATGATTCAGTAATGCTAAATATAAGCAGGCATTTTCCTACTGAGTAAAATTTTGATGATTCTATTTTCATAAGACATGGCATTTCCAGTATAGTATATTAGTATAATCATATGAGCTAATATTTATTCTAACATTTTTAAAAAGAAGGATATCTCTGAGCAGAAGGCCAAATGGATGTCAAATATTACCTAGAGATGCACATATCAACCGAAGCTATTTATATCTTGAAAAATGTCCAGCATCATAAGCACTAAGGAAATGCCAAAACCACAATAAAACAATATTCTTAAATTAATAAAGAGATTAAATCTTACTCATACTAATAAATTCATACACTTTACTTTCAATGCATAAACAAATTACAAGAAATCATACCTAAGCAAACATACCATTTTTGGCTCATTAAATTCAAATTCAAAATGAATCTGCAAATGTTTTTCTTAGGTTAAATGATAGCAAGGATAAATTTCAGCTCATTTAAGGCTGTTAACTTAAGATGCTGCTATTATATATCCAACAATAATTCACACACAATTTTATAAAAATCCTTAAAATGTTTTTTCCTACAAAGAATTACCTGGCAGATAGAGTTTTCCTCTGAGCATTAGCAGCTGCACCACCTCCCAATCCAGCACGCCCTTCCACAAAGGCAGTTGGAGGTTTATGGTAAACAGATGCCAATGAAGAGATGTGGCAGACCAACTCATCAAGGAGAGTGGGCTCCAGAAGGTCTGTCTCCTCTGATATCAGAGGCTTCTCAGCCAACACCACTTCTTTAGCAGCTGCAGGATCAGTTGATAAAAGCCTCCAATATATAAATCCTCTGTCTCTAAGATCTGGGTTATCTGAATCCTGGGTTGCAAGACTAAGAACCTACCAGATGCAAAAAGAGATCCTTTTAATTCCAAAAATTTTGATAATCTTAACTTGAATTCAGTCTAAAATTACGTTGAAATAAGTTGAATTAAGCCTAAATATATCCCACAAATTTCCCCCCCACATCGTTAATTTAAATTACAATAATTGCCCTCTCATGATGTGTATTTGCCTTTGGTTAAAGTGGTCCTTAGTTTGATTCCCAGAGGGAGCCTACATGTGTGAAATGACCTAAGCTGTCAAAGCGCTTTTAACAACACTACAACTCATTTACCTAATCAGTACAGCAACAAACCACACTGCAAGTTATTAGGCTACAAACTTGGCAAATCATGAATTTCCAACAATATCATAAAATGGGGCCAAGATTTCTTCTTGCAACAGATAGTTTTCTCATCAAAATTTTTGGTCAATCACTTGAAGTTTAAATGGATAATAATGAAGATTACCGTGGTGACTACTTAATCCACAAAGTCACAACTTACATGTTTTAAAATCTTAAAATGTAATGAAAAGTACTTAAAAGTAAATGAAAAGTTGCACAATATGTTGCCTCAATATCTATATAATATTATTCTAACTGTCCAAGGATGGAAACTGGGATCATTCAGGCAAAGTAGAGCAAAAAGGAGAATCTAGCAAACCATCCATACATCCTTGATTCATTTAATATAATCCTCTTGAGAGGCACACTTTGCAGTTTAGAAACCATTTCTTAATGGTGATTTCCAAGGGAAATAAAAAGAATAAAATGTAACCACTACTTACTTAACTGGTAATGATAGCTCAGAATCAGTAAAAAAGATAAAGATCTCTGGGCATAAACAAAGAAATGAAAGAGAAATCACACAAAAAGGTACTTTATCAATATGTATTGATCATTAAGTTAAAACAGCATGATTATACATTATGTAAATATAAAGTACCGTAAGATGTAAACAAAAATCAATTATCTATTGTAAACCTTTTTGAAAGGAAAAAAAAATCAAGATAATCTATGAGACTTTAAAGTGAAAATAATGAGTTGGTTAAATGTGCCATATTCACATACATGACAAACTGGGATCTGGAGAATCTTTCACAGAGATATTAAAAATGTAATTGTCAAGGAAATTGAGTACCAATAATAACTCAAGCATTGCTTTCAGATGCAAAATGGGAACATTTGGAAGATCAGAAAACAGAAGTTAAAGGTATTTGACAAATCTACTGAATATATGTCACAGATTTAGCATAAGCTAAATACTGCCACATAGGACAGCATATGAAAATATAGAAAATATCAGGAAACTAGGAAGGATTTTAGGTAACAGTTACAATTTTTCCATTACAGCAACCCTCCAAAATGACATAAAAAGTATTGATAATTACCTGCTGTACCAATTCTTGTGTATCGGTAGGTCTTTTTAGGAAAAGTTTAACAATAGCTGTCAAAAGCTGAAGCTGGACTTGAGTGTTCTCATCATGAAATCCTTCCAGGAAAGATTCAAGTAGTTCATCAGCATTGTCAATTCGTTCTGCATATTCTCCAATAATCCAAATCATGGAAGCTCTGAAAAGTAAAATAGGTAACCAATGGAAATAATTTATAGGAAGACAATCTTTCTTTGAAAGATAGAGAACTAAATTTTGAGGAAACAGAGGAGATTCTTGAGATGATTCAATTGAGATGGACAATAGATTAATATAATATTCTCATTTTTTATCAAGGAATAATCTATGTGCTGAACAGTATCTTTGGTTATTCCTCAATGATGACATGCAGCTTTATAATGATTGGCTGAATTAGAAATAAGAGAGAAGATAAATTTTCCACCACCATTTTCAGTAAAGAGAAGGATGCAAACTCAGCCTTGGACTGAATCTTTGCATACTTCTTTGAGCACTGAGATGAATATGTACTCCATTCAGCAACACTTAATTGAAAGGAAGTATGCTGTGCAGCCAGAATTACCTCCAAAATATCATTAAATTATACAATTTTCAAATAACTTTATAGATTTATGTTCTTAAATTTAAAGAGAAATAAGAAAGGCCTAGATTGATGGTTAAGTGCAACTTAAATGGTAGTAGTATTAGTATTGTTAAAAGTGCTTCGACTACTTTGGTCATTTCACATGTAGGCCCCCACCAGAAATTAAACCTGGGACCACTTTCGCCGAAGTCGAACGCGTTGCCTACTTGGCTATCCAGGAGCCTACGCAACTTAAATGGTGCATGCATTCATAATCAATTCACAAATACCCTAATAGGCATTAACTTGTGGTACAAAGGAATGAAAAAACAGTTATACTCTTTGAAATAAAATAAGAAAATACATTTATATTATGTACTTTTTCATTTTATGGGAAGCATGACACATTTATTTCACAACTTGCTTGATATAACAGAAAATACATATTCTGAAAATAAGATCATGAGTACAAGTCTAAACCTAATCACCAATGAGATACAACAGCTAACATTATTTTTAAGGCCAACTAAAGTTTGGTGATCAATAAGCAAATCCTGACATTTAGAGAAATTTTACATAGCCAGACACACATTGTAGAATTAATTTAAGCATTCACATTAATCTCCTATTATTTTAGACACTGTGCTACATGTTTGAAAATAGATAACGAATAGTTGCTTCTATTTCTGATGTTAGTAAGGATAAAAACTAAAATTTGAAGTTTTTCAAAAATTAATCAGTTAACTTCCACATAACCTTCAAATAAAATTTATTATGCTATTATATTTCTAGCTTAATACTAAATCATGAAACAGCTATGCCTTGGCCATTCAGTTTTTGAGATTTTTTCTCTCAAAAAAATATGCAAGTAATTTGCTAGAAAGAAGTTAGGAAGTACAGTCTTTAATATACCTCAGGAAAACCTAAGCCAATAGTCTACAAATATTTTTGGGAATACAGGAACTTGTGGCACACTAAATTGTTAGCTGAACAGCAACATGTAAACTTACCTTGCTTCAGGTTCATCCAAAGTATCTAAATTTTCACAGAGTGTTGAGATAATACTCTCATACTTATTGGGATACTTCCTAAATATATCCTTGATGACAACTATTGCTTCTTGTACTACATAATTTACCTGAAAATAATACAATACTGACATTAAAACACATCAAAATATTCCATTTGTCGAATAGAGGGAATTTGGGAGATTGTGTTTCAATTTCAGGAAAAATAATAATAACTCATCTTTATTTTTGGGCGAGATTGAGATTAATTAGTTTTTTCTTACATCTAACTAAAATAAGGATAAGGATGACAGGAAATAAAATTTACAAAATATTTCATTAAAATAAGCACTTGCCAGTAACTTGGGAGATATTGGTATTTCAAAATCCATCATATATAATTATTCTAAAAAGGGTAGGCTGATAAAAATATAACTTTACATTCCATGCACAGCAATTCAATATAAATCACATTAGTTCCAAAACTTTTTCATATAAAATTATGTTAAACAATGGCAATTACAATATACGAGGGGTAACCAAAAAGTAAGCTTCCCTCTGTTAGAGAAAATCAAATCTCCATTTAAAAATTAAAAAAATACTCATTCCTTTCTTTATTTTTCTACACAATCCCCTTCTTTTTTAAGGCATTTTTTGTATCTTGGTAGCAACTTCTTTAAACTGGTGTCACACCATTCCACCTGCAAATTCCTTGCCCAACAATCCATGTCATTTTAGGGGTTGAATAAAGCACCCAGTAATAGGTGAGATCTTGCAGAAATCCATCATGCACAATGAGGAGAGGTATTGCACCACAACAATTTCTTTCATGAAAACACAACAAGGTTTCACCTGATGATGATGATTAATCATTGATACCTGGTCATGGTGTTTTCATTAAATAAATTGTAGTGGAAACCGTGCAACACCTCTCTCCACACTTGGTAACTTGGTTTCATACATTTAACAAATGCCATTATTTATACTTGCTACCCCCCTTTCCTGTGATTATCCCATGAATGGATTTTTGTGGAGATTTCATTTTGACGTTCAGTGACACAAATGTGTTGTCATGGACTCATCAACTTATAATTTAAATGGCGGTCTAAAGATAAGTGATGAGAAATGCATGGTTCACATGCTTGAATTTAGACGAGGAAATTGAAAGAGAAAAAGTCTGCTGCAGCCGGGAATCGAACCCGGGTTTCCCACTTTCTGGGCGGGTGCTCTGTCCTCTAAGCTACCATGACAGAATGATCCCTCCTTTAATTTCTTGGGCTATGATGGGACTCTGTGTACTGCAGAGAGTCTATCGAAGATGGCTCCAAACTCCTGCGCACATGTGGGGCATCAAAGATGCTACAGTCCCATTATAGCCCAAGAAATTGAAGGAGGGATCGTTCTGTCATGGTAGCTTAGAGGACAGAGCACCTGGGTTTGATTCCTGGGTGGGGGTCTAATGGTTAAGAAATGCAAAATGCAAATAGGCAAGCAAACTAAGGGTGAATGCCTCAAAGTAGAAGCATTTCTTAAACTCTGAAAACACATCCCTGCACACTTTTGAAAAATAACTTTTTCCCAATGAATGGTAAAAATTGGTGTATTGGCAATTTAATACATATAATTCCAACTTTTTTAGAAAACTTTTGAATAAAAATAATCATGACATTAGAAGGAAACTCTTTGAATTACTTCTTTTCTTGCCATTTCTGACTCAGAATGACACTTTCTGATGGAGATATATATATAATTATTCTGTAGCAACAATTATGTAAAACATAAAAAAGAAAAAAAAACAAATGATAATTGGCTTGAAAGTTTCTGAAATCATATAATAAAAGATACATCAACAGACAAAGCCTTCCAAAACCTTTGTCATCCATTGTAAGACCCAATGAGATTGAGTAACTGCTGCAAAATTATCATGTTTAGGATTGAAGAGACTGTACAACAGTTTCAATACTATCTTTAATTCACATAGAGGAATCAATTCCTACAATCAACTCTTACCTTTGTTTGAATAAGATCTAAAAGGGTAGAAACACATCTCTCAGCTGATTGTTCTACTTTGATGGCACATCTTCCAATTGCTCTTACAGCTTTTCTTACAAAATCAACATCTACTTCAGTAGCATACCTTAATAGATGAAAAAAATCAAATATTTCCTTAGCACAAACTTTAACCCATTAACCATAAATATAACGAACATTATAAAAGAAACAGAACTTACTCTTTCAGCTCAGAAAGCACTTGTGCAATGTTAGCCTGTGATGCAAGACGTATCATGATGTCCAGCTTTTCTAACTTCACATAGATGGGATCATTGTACTTGACAAAGAAAACCTTCATCTCATGCTTCAATATGTCAGGTCTTTTTTGAACAATCAAATTTATATTCCTCAAAGCTACATATTGAACCTGCAAGTAGCATTGAACCCAGTAAATAATACAGACATGAATTACCATGAGATTCTGGAAGTAGTCTTGAAATTAATTATAAAAGAAATGGAATAATCACTGGGAAATTTTCACTGGTTTAGACAACTGCACTTGAGTTTCATCTCTAAAAAGCAAAGATTAGCAACAAGGAAATCTCATGGACTACCTGAAACTTATTTCAACAGTGATCATGTTCTCACAGCACTGGAGGAAAAGCTGAAGGTATGAGTGATCATCTACAATTCAAAAAATTGGAATCAAATAAGTTTATATTAGAATTAGAATAAAGTATGAGAAGGAAACATCACCAGAAGTAAATAGTGAAAGAGGAAAAGGATGGTGCAAAGTATTTTAATGATATCTGAGGTGAAAGTAAAACAATGGTCACTACAAGATGTTTATCTGGAAGCAAAACTGGTTTCCCTATACAAATTAATTGAAAGCTAACTGTTCTTAATCTAAACATCATGACTTTCCACAAAGCCACACATCGCATTATGAATTGACTGAAGAAAGTCTATGTAGCTTTGAGAGAAATAAAACAAAAATAATACATTAACCTAATTATGATAGATAGGATCCAGGAACACTCACAGACGGAGATAACAATAATATAATTGTATCAAAAAAATAACAAGTGTGAAAAATAGCGACATGACTGGAACATGAACCCAGGTCTCCCACTTCCCGGGCTATTTTTCACACTTGTTATTCCTTTGGGATCAGCCACTGGACTTTATCCTGTAAAGTATTCAAACCTTTCCTTAATAATAGTATCAGTCGATCACCCAACAAGTGAGCATGCACATTCATTCTTCAATATCAACACACTATCAACATTGTATATAGTTTCTAAATGACCATCATACTAATAGATAAAAGTATCGTTTGGGAATAGAAGGGAGGGGGGTCTTGATACCTTCATGAAGTCACAACCCATGATCAGCAATAAATTTACTTAAGAAAACATGGTTTTACCAAGAAACTTGATATTATCTTTATTAATACTAAGAAAAAGGAAACAATACCAAATACAAACTGATAACAATATACCCTAGAAACAGTTTAAAATGGTCCCGTTTAAGACTCCCATTAAATGTGCAATTTTTTCTTAGTCCTCGTCATTTCAGGCACATAACACATGGTAAAAATACTGGTGATCCTTAAGTAAAAATACCCACATACAGCTAGTTGATTATCTCATTTCTTCAATATCACATCACAGAAATATCAGGTGTAACATAATTAAAGGAAGTTAAAAACTTTTCACAAAATTGAATCATGTCAAGGTTATACAAACACAAAATTACAAATCTTACACACTAAGCACCAGAAGGATCAAGTAAAGCTAAAAACTGCTAACAAGATCTTACCTCAGGTTCAGATGAGAGAAGTGTCACCAAGGGAGGTGCCAGTTTCTTAGTAAGGGTGGAAACAAAGTCTGAATCAGGTGGAAGCATCTCCATGAATTTCATCAGTACTTTTACAGCTGATAGCACAACAGCAGCATTTGCATGAGCAAGGCGAGGGGTTATGCGCTCACAGATACTCTGTGCCTCCCTTTCATCTTTGGGTGCATAACCAGCAAGGGAATCCAGAATGAAAACCTGTCCCCATTCAGTGCATTCATTTAAGGCAGTCAGGAGTTTATTGATAGTCTGTGCATTCATTTCCATGAGTGGGGAACCTGTAGCACTGGCTTCATTAATTTCAGACAAAGCTGCAACTGCATTTGCTACCACCTGTGAAAGGATGAACCATTCATTACTGACATTCAAAAGACAAAGCAAAACACTGAAGGTTTGGTTAATCATTGATAAACACAGTTTCAAAAATGACACCTCGAAAGACTCTTGGAACTTGTTTAAAATAAAAAAAAATAATTTTCTAAATGAATTCAACAAGATAGATCACTCCATTACTTCAGATAATTTAACAGCATTATAAGATGGTATGCAAATACATTCAAAATTAACATAACACCTAGTGGCATGTGTGGGACTGAAAATGATCAGTTTGGAGTTAAGGGACCTGAATCTTGGTAACACCAACAAGCAGAGGAAGGGATAGTAGGTAAAACTTTTGGCTTTTCATACTAGTGATTGCAAGTCAATGCTTTCTGTTTCTCATTTTATACCTCATGCCTCCTTGCTAAATTAATCTATACCTAAATGGATGAAAAACCTAAATGATGTCAATATAGATGAGGTTCCATAAAAAAATTGATAATACAAGTTTACAACCTTTGTGCTGTAGCAATATATGAATGTTAATAAGATCCTGGCCCACCAAGAAGTTGCTTTTGGTGAAGAACATAATATTTTGAAAGGCAATTTTGCTGATACAATATACATGTTGTCACATCTTACAGGTGTCCTATCAGCAACTATTCCATTTTGCAAGTGAAAAAAATTGTGAAAACTAATAATAAAGAATTTGCAAAGACATTGAGAGAGAGACAGACTAACATTACATGAAAAAGCATATTTTTCAAAACTACTTCTTACCAAACACTGCTCGTCTAACAAAAGTATCATAAATTTATTTCAGAACTTAGCCCCCAGCACAAAAGCCATACAATAGAACTTATGTGGAAACATGAATATTTTGTTTCATTTTTTTCACCATGAATAATATTAGAAGGTTCCACAAAGTGAAGGCTGAAGTAATCCATTATATTCTTGAATAATTTGGAAAAGAAAATATTTTCCAAAAGTAGCCAATACATAAAGTATTTGTCAGAGTATCTTTTGGGAGTGCACTTTCATTTCTACAGAGATAAAAATAAATTTTTATTTTTGCAGAAAAGTTCAAATAATAATTTATTTCACATTTATCTCAACCCCTCTATTTCATATTATTTGAACACAGTATACAAATTCATTATGAGAACGCAACATTTCAAGCAGTGGCAGGTCCCATATTTATTGGTGTTTAACATGCACTTTAAAGAAGGAATAAATATTATAAAAATTCCACCAGGTAGATTTTGTTAGTGTTTCATACCTTATAATAGAATTCTATATAGGGATGTCTGCATTGACTGATAAACACTTTTTCCTTAAATTTAGGACAAACTCTGTGTGTTATACATGTATGCTATTTTTCAATTATAACTGAATTAAATAAATTGTAGCACATTTAATTTACCTATTTTTTGTATTTCGTTTCAGTATTACAATTAAATTTACTACTTAAAATTTTGTATTAAAAATCATATCAACATTTTTGCAATATAAAATTCTCTCAAATGTGATTACTTTGACATTTACCAGTTAATTTCCAGTAGAGAGGATTTAAATATCATCACTGAACTGGTAACAATGCTGAGAATGACAAATAGTGGTAACATTTTTGGTATAAAATATTGCACTGCTTAGCAAATTGTATTAAGCAGAACAACAACTGAGAGTCACTGGCAACTTTGCAGTGGCAAAATCCATCCCAATTTTGCATAATGTTTAAGTTTTTCTTAGAATCACACATCATTTCCAGATGTGGAGTTAATCAATTTCTACCCAATTCATTACTTGTATTCAGTTTTTTTTTCAACTACCCCTAATATATTTAAGAGTATTCTGCATACCACTTGTATCAAGTTAAATGTTATAGAATGTGCCAAGCAGCATGCAAACAGGCCTGCAACCAGGCATTTTGAGGAGCCACCTCACTACATGGAAGTGGCATAAATGAAATATATGGGAGTAGCAAAAAGTTGAAGAACAAATTAAGAAATGTACAAGAACAAAATGCAATTTTCTCATCAGAATTGCTAAATGGCCAGGATTGGAAGAATAGCTAAAGGATTACATTCAAACATTTTTCTTACTAACTTTAAAATACTCTAAATTTTAGATACACTGAGAGGCAGAACTTAAAGAAACCAAGCAATATTGTATATGAAGACTAATTACATTCAACTTTATGTATTAAACTTAATTATTCACTGTTATAATGTTATATTAACTAACTATTAACTGATTATCGTTAGCTTAAAAATTCAGGTAAAATAAGTATTATTCATACATACCATTGGGTTAGAATCTGATAGTAGATCCTTGAGTTGCTCAAGAAAACCTTGATCTTCAACTAGGTGGGCATTAATGTCATAAAGTTTTGCTACACAAACTGCTGCTGTCTTTCTCACGTATGGATCTTCATCCCTTAGACATTTCCTGAGTGGTTCACAAAGGTATTCTGTGATTTTGTCAACTCGAATGCAACCCATTGTTCTCACTGCCAGGGCACGTATTAGAGGATTTGGGTCTTCACAGTCCTAAAACAAAGGGAAAGATTTAATTGCCTCAATAATGGATCACTAAACAGTAAAATTTTAAATCTGTAATACATTAATAGCATACCAGAAATTGAACAAATACCGTACATAGTTTACTTCCCAAGGGTACTGAGACCAAATCATAGGCAATAAAACAAAATACTCACATGCTTCTAGAAGGTGAAAGTTAAAAGATAAACTGACTTTTATTTGCAAATTTTAGAAGACATCACTAATCACAATCCCATTTAAGAACTAAATTGGTACTAATCTAAGAAATCAGATCTACAGCTAGTATAGAATATAAAATTACACAGCTTTCCCCTTAGAATCATTTTTTGCTAAACAACTCAGATATGCATTTTCCCATTTCAATAACCTTCTCGAATGCATAAAATAAAGATTGCTATCTCAAATTACATAAAACATTTTCCAATGAAATTCCCGTTGCATATGAAAATTTCTAACATTTGACAAAGTACTATCTTAGAAATGAAGTTTTATAAACCTTGATCAGAATCAGTTACTAGGTTATACAACCTTACTAACATTGAAATGCTTCCCAAATAGTGTTCCTTCACTTCTATTAATGCTGTACCATAGCATAATAATGTTGGATGATTCCTTCATAATTTACTATGATTTTTTGCTACAGTCCACATACTTGTTATTGTTAATTATATTTTGGGAGAGGCAAGATGACACTTAAGTGTTTGTCCCGAGGAGTGCATTTAACCTCAAGATATTAATCCGTAATCTTTTACAACAGAGTGCATTCCTCGCCAATCCTTTTTAAATTTCTTTTTTCCTTTTTATATTTCTTGAAAAAGGAAAAAATAGTATAAATCTACAAACTTATAATAAAATTAAAAACATATAGACATCTGTAAATTAGGCGAATTAATGTTAAATGTACAAGAAGCGGTGGAAGATCTTGGATTTCACGGCATAAAGTTAAATCACTCACCTTCACAAAAGTGTTCACAGCCATTATAGCCATATCAGGCTGACTTTTGGCATAGTTCATCAAGTACAAGTATACCAGTTTTTTTAATTCCAGGTTATCAGTCTGCATACAATTGACTACATCAGGAAATAATGCTGAAACATCTTTGCCAACAGTCATTGAGGCAATGACCTACAGAAAAATGAAAATGAATGAATCTACGGTCTTAAAAGATTAAATTATTTCTTCCGTCCAAATATACTTACCTTTTTAACGGCCTCTCTTTTCTTTTCTTTTTTATCATTATTAAGCTCTGATTTGAGCTCAAAAATCTCTCCCTTCTTCGTTGTAGTGAAATACTTTGAATCCGTCATGGCTGAAACGCCTCTATTTCTAATAGTATATGATATCCCAGATAGGATAAATGAATTGGAAAAAATAGTTTAAGAAAAGATAGAGATTTGAGGATGTTCTCTTAGCAATATGTCACGCAAATGATCATCATTCGTAAACCTTACCGGAATGTCACACGCCCCTTCTCCAAAGGTTGTACAGTTGGTGTAGTCGATTAGATTTGTGACGACTTGAGCGATCAAAACTATCGACCTCGGATTCAACTATATCGCGATATGTAGTGACCCGCTCGATTTCTTGAAGAGTAAATCGAGTAAATCAACGTAGGGACTCACACTTCGATATTTACTGCTTATTTACCATCATGAATTGTAAATAAACATTAAGAGCTTTGGTAATTGTTATTAAGTAGGATTATTAATATTATGGTATGGAAAAAATACTAATTGTCGGGAAGAATTCTTCATTGTTTGTTGCTGTCACTTTACAGTGATTTGGTTGCATTCAACTTTTATTTATTTTATTCCGTCCACTGGTCCAAGTATTTAATATTTCATAGTGCCTCAGGAGAGCCAGGGAAGGGCAATGCCTTTGCTCCCTGTGAAAGCAGACCCTAGTTCCATTTCTAGAGTGGGCTATGATGTCGACTCATCATTTCAGGAAACTGGTTGATAGGTATCGAATTAAAAGGAATTCAGATATGTAGTGTAGTGTATTACAATAAGAGCGCAAGTTTTAATTTTAAACATTCACCATTTTGATATAATGTTTAAAAATAAGGACGCGTTGTTGTATTGTATAGCGCTTCATGTACACTACACGATACAACAACGCGTCCTTATCTTTAAACATTACTACCAAAATGGTGAAATTTTAAAATTCAAATCTTGCCCTCTTATTGTAATACCTTATATTTATAAAAGCCGACAATGAGGCTTGAGAATTGATGCTTTATGTCCTTTATGATTATGTCACTCACTGTACTATATAGGTCTTATGGTTGTATTGCAGCCCCATTTTGGCCCTGCTCCATGAATTTAATTCAAAAATTTAATATTGCTACTTTTTAAAAGAAAATAGTAAACACTCCTTTCCCCCCACGGCTAGATGCCCTAAACATATGAAATTATAGAATATTGTTGGATACTGCTGAATTTGAAATCTATTTTACTCAATCAAAACACATTTTATGGGAAAGATATATCTGTATTATTTTAATTTATAGGACTACCATCTTCTAGTTCCATTGAATACATTCACTGCAAACTCTTTATTCCCTTTATTAGCTATGATTGCATTAGAATTGCAAAATGACCGCAACTGTCGAAGCACTTTTAAAAATACTACTACTACATTAGGAGTGTCCTTGGGCCATATTTATAAAAAAGTATCTTAAATTTATGTACTAGTAAGATACTCAAAACTAGTAAAATGTGAATATAATCACTTCACATTTTGAATGGCTCTTTGAATTGTATACATCTAAAGCATTATCATGACATTATCCCCTGACATAGAACATACATATCGATATGTATGTTCTATGTCAGGGGTGATGAACCTATTGCATGAGTCACCTTACAAATATGGCACTTTTGTGACAAAAGGTCCTCTCTACCACAAGAATGAATCGTCTCCAGATAGCCATGTGGGTAGCACATTTGACTTCAGTAAAAGCACTCCCAGGCTTGATTCCTGGTGGAGGAAATGATCTTAGCTGTCAAAGCATTTTGAAAATACTACTACTACTACTTATACAGTAATTACATATAGATAGAAAATTTCCATTTTATTTTCACTCAAGTCAATTGTCAAAATTGGAAAACTAAATTATTTAAATACATGCATTTGTTTCTGAAAGTGAACAGAAGCCTGGAAAAGCTGCAGGTTCCTAACATTTGGCTCCTCACAGTGTCTAATACTGAGACATCAGATGGAAGAATGCCATAGAGCAGTTCTTCTAAAACTTTTTAATTGGTGATTTTATGTTTACGGTTACACTTTATATGGTGCATACAAACCATTTATAATTTTTTTTTATAAATTATGAAAATTAAGTTGATTAAGAAATAAAAATTTGCTGTGTTTAAAATATTAAAAGCAGTCAACATTTTATTAAGAATGTTTGAAACCTATGAGAATATTAAAATAAAATTAGTAATCGAAACCTAATAGTCTGGAGCTGGAGCCAATCTTCAACACCGTGATTCCATAGCCTTCTTTAATATACATATTGATATATTATATAGGTATCATACTATATTAATAAGAATCAATAAATAAAAAATGCAAAGAATGTCAGGGTAGAATGGTACGCTTATTAGGATAACCCGCCACATAACTAGATGGGGTTGGGGAATGGAGATAAGGAGGTGCGGGTTACCAAGAAGCATAGTTTCAGCGGCCGCCACCATATGGCACAAAAATACTGAAGTACTTCACCTCAGTACGAACCGCTCCACATATGAACAACATTACTCTATTCCACCTCTAGGTACATACGAACGAACGAAAAAGATAATGGAAACTTTGGTTCTGAGATACGAACTTTTCGAGTTCTGAACTTCGAACTGGAACAGATTAAGTTCGTAAGTAGAGGAACTACTGTACATTCATTGAAATATTTTGTGCGGTTTAAGAATGTTTCCTCAAAACAAAGAACATTGTCATGCCTAAACGATATGACTCATTTGAAGTTATGCCTAAGACTTTTAAAATGTCCTGCAATTTCAGTGGAATAAAAAGTGTTTCAAAAATGAACAGGAAACCTTCATGATACTTTAAAAATACATCGAATACGTCTAAAACATGCAACGAATGATATTAGATCGATAAGGCCAACTGATGGTTGTAATATTCAGACGAAAAACACACCCAGAAATTTTTCTTTGACGGTTTTGGTGTGTTTTTTTGTCTGACAACGAATGATATCTTTAAAAAGTCCGGCTTGCTGCATATCTGAATAACTCCTGGGGGAGGCGTCTAAAGTTTCCTTGTTAAGTATTAACCGTTCCTATCAATTAAATATATCCGTACTCGCATTTCAGTTCTTTAATTAAAATAAAATGGGAAAAAAACATCCTTCTCCTCTGCTATCACGAAAGCCCAATTCATGAACCATGTCATGAACCGCTTAGTGTTGGTAACTCTGCAGGAAATTGTGAGAGCGATTCAGGAAGGAGAAAGGTAACCTACTGCATTTTCCGAGTCCAAATTTCTGGATGTAAAACCGTAGCGTAAGTAAATTTTAGTGTACACTTTTTATATATCATTACTTTAGTCCATATGTTGTGTCTTTATTTATATTTCTAGAACTAGTTTGTTGAATTTCTTCGCGGAAGGTTTGCAGACAGGTTTTAACGAGGATTGTTTTTGCACGTAATGGTGGATAGCTAACAAATGTTTAGGATGTGCGTATTATATCACGGGAAGTTCAATTAAAGTAGTGAGATAGCCTTGGATAGTGGTTTTGTTGTCGAACAAGATTTGGGAATTGTCGATACGTGAAGCTGTTTTGATTCAACTGGAAAATGGGAGACATATGATATCTCTTCATCACTGGTAACAGTCATAATTACTTAGTTTTATCCATGGATGGCTTTCAATACTTGTAATCTAATGTTGGTAAAATGAGAATTATTTCGTTTAATTTTTCATGTCGTAGGGTTGTTTTCTGTATCGTTTCTTTTTCTATTGCTCGAAATCCAACATGTTTGACGTACGCTTGTTACTATGTAAAAGTGAATTGCCCTGAGTTGTCTCAATGTTAGGTAAAGTTTTACAGCTAATTAGATCAATCCTAGAAATTAATTTTAACACTATAGTTGAATTCCAACTGACAGGAAATTGTAGATTACGACTAATTACATGCATAGGTTTTCGTTCAAGGTCGATATTAGGATGTAATTTACTTAGAATTGCTGTCATTTCTTGTGATCCATTTTTACTAGGTATTCATATTGACAGATCTTGCATGAATGCCATTATTACAGTCATAGCGTGAGTTTTAGCATTGTAAAGGTCTTAAAAGATTTTTGCGAAAAAAATACAATCACTGTCATTCATCTCTTCTCTCGGAGGTTATCCCTGAGAAATCTTTGCTCTCAAGGTACCATTGTCATTTCTTTGTTAGATTGGTAGTTAAAGCTCAAGATGAGTTTATTTATTTAAGAGAAATTTTATAGTTTTGTTCAAAATTAAGTAATCAGCAGTGCAGTTATAATAGCTGATGCACACTGTTATTCCTTTCACACAATATGTTAATAGTATTTTTAAGTAATTTTTGTGAATTCTGCGAGCAAATTTTTAAAATTTGCAACTTATAAAATGTGTGATATATGTATATTCACGAAGAGATGGCTTTATGCCAGAACTACACTTTAATTTTTCTATGCAGTGTAAATTATTCACATTTGCCTTGAGTAAATAGTAACCGAAATTAGTTAAACTTGTTTCAGATATATTCTTTGGAAAAAATGCGGAAGTTTCGCCTCGAATAAGATAAACCAATATACTCGGAAGGGAATTTAAGCGATAGTAGCACGATACCTCGTTAGTTTATTTTAAAGTCTTACTCGATCATAAAAATCATGTGTTCTTGTTAGTTGGTTTAAGTTATTAGTGCACATTCTTCATTCATTCTTCCGCTGAGTTTTAGATTTAATTTCATGTCTATCCGTTCACAAACACACAGGAGGATAGATTAGGCCACCCAGTAAGTGAGTTAAGAAAGTCTATAAAATTTAATTTTTTGAACAAAGAATGTATTTTGATAAAGATATATCAATCTACTTATGTCTAAGGTAAGTTACTGGTAAATATTTGGGAATTTTTGTTTCATCTTTTAGACATTTATTCTGGTTTGTTTCAAATGTGGATGTGAACCTAATATACCAGAACTTGGATAAGTGAGAGGTCAAAAAATCATCCTCACTTCCAGTGAGATCCAGTTTCTCATTTGTAGAGGTACAGGAATCTTTGCCTTTCATCAATTTATAGAAACTGAACTCAGGATAACCAAACTCACTAAAAATCTAATTTTGTGAATTCCAACCCTTGAATGTCCTAACAACTTTAATATTGTCACTAAAATAAAGCACCTTGATTTTCATTTAGTCATGCTGAAGACACAACACACCTCTCTCAGAGATCGAAACCTGTCAACTGCTTTATCTTTGTATGCTAGAGCAAACCCTTGCCCTTTTGGACAATCAAAAAACCTGCATTTTCTAGAGGATAATCTTTCTTATAGAGGTCTAAGGAGATATGGTGTCACTTACAGAAGTTTGAATGGGGAAACAATCCTCTCTTATTCTTAATCACTTGTAGAGGTTTTCAGGGGTGAAAATGGTGGGACCTGGCAACTAGTCACAACTACAGCTTTCTCTCTTGCCTAGGTTTGACTATAGTACTAAATTCTTTGTTTCACTTTAGTTAAGTATCATATGTTAAACAACAGAATGTAAGATTATAAAAAAAAGTAATAAGAATATCATCCAGTGATCATGGTCAGGTTTCAAGGTAAATTGTGATTCTGGGTACATAGGACAAATAAGGTACAGCACAAGATACCAGCATTCAAACTAAAACTTCCTTTGTCTACTGATGAGACCTCTTCCCTTTTGCAGACCATTTTCAGATTTATACCATAATTTCTTATCTGCATTGCTCATCTTGCTTGAAGTCTCTCAAATTAAAAAAAACACTTTTTGGAAGAGTTCTGCATTTTCTACCTCAAGGATTTCCACCAAAGTTGCAAATTATTATAATTCCATGAAGAATCCTTCATTCCTGCTTTCAGCAATACTCCAGATTTAACTCGTTCACTTTTAATTTTGTGTTCTCTACAAAACTTACAATCCAAATGTAACTTGTGTTGCCACTGCTGTTAATTAGTGTCTATCTGTTATTATTTTTTTCAGCGGATCCATGACCGAGAGCATGGAGCATTTGATGAAGTTATCGACACAGAGTCCACTATCGCTGTTGATGAAGTACGGGATAATGGGATGGAATGGGACTTGTGTAGACAATTGTTCTGGCCATGGAGAGTGCCACAACGGGACTTGTCTTTGTGAAGTGAGTAGTTTAAATTTATTTTGTTGCTATTTCATCACTGTCTCTTTCTTGTAAGTACATCTGATTGCTATTTTATCCAGAAAATTGGATGGATGTATACATTCATTCTTGTCACATGAACTTTAACTATTCATTTATTGGGAAGCCTATCATTAGCATAACTTATTAACATTAGTTCATACTTTTGTATTCTTGTGTACATTCTTTGCTTCAGACATGTATTTAAATATTTGAATGCAATTACATTTATTCTTAAAGCTATAAATATCTTTGGCATTAACCCCATTCAACCAGATTAAAAAAATATTTCCAGAACAATATAATCACCATTATTTGAGAGTCTAATGTCTGGATGAAGTAGTTATCGGATCTACTTAAAGAGTGAGATAGCACAGTCATGAAATAGGATTTAAACGAAAAAATAAATTTAATAATGTGCTGCTAAATTTGACACTTGTGAAACATTATGAGTATTAACTTTGAGGCTTTCTTTGATGGAAAACCTGGATTTCCTCTCAAGGACCAGACTCAGTGGATGTTTAAATGTTGTAAGAAAATAGATTTCAGTTACCTGTGTATTTAATAGCAGAAAAAAATATTTTTTACATAAATTACGTTTGAAAATCTTAAATCCTAGAAATTCTTCTAATCCTTAGCAGTTTTTACTATCAGTTATCATTCTTGGATTTATCTTCAGGGGATTTATATGTATTTCTTGGTTTCCTGTAACCTTCCCTTGTTGAATAAAATGTTATTTTTATTTTCAGATCCAGTTTGATGGAGAAGAATGTCATTCCCCTAATATGAGCTACTTTGTAGCTTTTGCATCTCTTTTCTTCTTGGTTGCATTTATTTGTCTAGTCCAGCTTGTCATGTGCATAGCTGCTGAATTTCAGCGGATGAAAGCCCCTTCATTTGCACGTGCTTGCCGTGTTACAATTCAGAAGGTCCTCTACTTCATTGTATTTCTCGCAGCAGTGATCAGGGGTGCTTACTTTACTTCTCCAGTAAGTAGATACTGTTGTAGTGTTTCTGGTACGCATTTGATGTATGTGGTTTCTACAAAAAATTTTCTTTTATTTAAAGGCTACTGTCACGGAAGGATGGTCTAGCAGCCTCCTTAGTGCATATTATCCTCTAGTTCTCAGTGGATCTTCCCTCATAGTGTGCTTTTGGGCTGAGGTGAGAATTATTAACAAACATCAAGTTTGGCTCAGTTGTAGATTTTTTTTTATTATGGGTAATACAGAAAGTGATGACAAGAATGGTATGGAAATGAATTATAAAGGTCTACAACAGGGTCATCCAAATTTTTTTATTTTATTTCTTAAAATGGGTTGGCCACTGGAGATTAGACAGCATATAAGTATGTCATGTTTTAAATAACTATTTTAGAACAGGTTGTTTATGCCACAAGGCACTCTTGCACTAGAAAATGTCCAATTACATAGCACTAAGCACAGTAATGAAGTCAAGTATAAGTAGAAACTATGATAATGTGGACTGTCCACGGGAGGTTTTTGGAGGGGTTTTTCTCCCGTCTTTGGGCGAATGCCAGGCAGATGTCATTATTATTTTGTCCCCCTTGACCATTGCCACCTGGTCCACCGACCAACTTGCAATGATTTATTAAATAAATAAATAATTAAAATGAATTATTGTACTGCAAGGAATTATGTAACCTACACTAATTTATCTAAGGATCAAAGTTTCTGAAATCAAAATTTATTTATCAATCTTGGAAAAGATTGACAGACCAGTTTAAATTCTTTTTGAGTTATATTCTGGCCCACAGACCGTATTTTGGACACCCTTATTTAAAAAAAACATGAAAATTGCTCAACATCAGAATTATAAGTTTTGTTTTGTTATGAAGGAAAAATAAGAGTAGTTGTATTATGTAAGGCTCCTGTATAGCCAAGTGTGTTTGCATTTTGTAAAAGCAGTGTTGGGTTCAATTCCTGATTGGGGCCATAATGTTGAACCAGTGTTACTAAAAATTTGGAAGCTATATGAATTATTAGGCAATAGGTCTGTAGTAATCTGTGAAAACCAAAGGCACTTCAGGGCTTAAAAGGCTTACCATATTTCACTCACAGTGAATGCCTCTTGCCTTGATCCTGACTTCCATGGGCTTTTATATATATATATGTCATATTCCGTGTCTCTGTAAAACAAGGAAAATATAGGAAACATTGTCATTTGGAGTGGATTATAATTAGATAACTCCAAAATGGAAATTCATGTTGTGTTTAAATTTATTAAAAAATCCATAATCTGTAAATTGGTAAAAAATCTGTAAAAGTATCATATTTCATTTTACTTTATGATTTACTATAATTTAATTTATAATTTATTACATTAATTTAAGTAATTGTCTTTTAAATTATGCTGAGTGTGTATTCTTTAAATGAAGTCCAATAGATCCTGATTATAATTTAATGTTCCTTAGAGTGGGTGGAATGGGAGTTGATGGTAATGAGATAAGATTACTCAACTGTTGTTGGATATTCTGAGCAAAGCTGCTATAAAATGCTCTGCTGCACAGCAGTTAGTAATATGATGTGAATTATTGATATTTTTGTATTTATTGAAAATAATGGCATTTATTTTGGTGATTTTGTTTATTTAAGGTTTTTCATCTCCGAGATATTCGGTGGGAGAAGCCTCAGTTCCTTTCAAAATCCTTCCTTGGCTTTGTCACCTTCAACATTATCAATTACTCTCTACTTCTTGGAGAATTCATCACTACTCATGTTGCAAATGCCAGTCTCGAGGAAAAGGTTAGTTCAGTAGATTTACATAGCCCTCTTTTATCTTTTTTCATGATCTTTATCAAGTTTAGACTTCCCTCCTTTACAGAGGTTGTGTTGAGTAGCATTTGTCAAATAGAGTTAAATCTCCAAAGTGTCAAATCCTGACCCTTTGGTGGTTCAAAAATGTATTAGATTGTTTGCAATGATTGGAATAAATACCAGAAAAATAGGTTACCTTATTACTTTTGCTTTTGCTTGTAGATGAAGTATGTTGGTGATTCAAATGGAAAAGATAAAGTATTTAATGAGAATATGAAAGAATATTTTAGAGAACTTTATAGCAACTAATAGTAGGTTCTCAGCATTTTGTTTGGCATATTTGTATAATATGCATTTTTCTCAATTCTGCTTTGTATGAGATAGAGAATTTTTTTCCTAATCTGCTCATATACTTACCTGGTACAAATGAAGTTTGCATGTTGTATTTTTGGAAAATTAGTATAAATAATGCTGGTATAGGTATATTTTATGTTTAGTGGTACTTCAACTTACAAACCTCTCTACTTAAGAAATTTTCGACATTCAAACTTTTTTAGTACTTCCATTTGACCTCTATGAGACAAACTTAATTTTTAGGAATGAACTATGATACTTTTATAATCCTGAGTTACATAGCATATGTGCTGAAAAGCATCCACAAAAACACTTCTCGGTGCAATTTTATTTATAATTTGAGCTGAGGGCATTGTGTTTACATTATTGTGGTTTATTTCATTTCACTTTGAAAAGGATAGTTTGGGATATGTTTTATAATTAAAATTTTATTTTTGACAATTTATTTTTGCTAATTTTTATTCATTTTATTTATTAAGAACATGCCTTATTGTAGATTTCTGTTATTTTCTGTCAATTTATAATATATTTCTAGTTCTTGATTGCCCTTTATAAACTTGGACCAAAGAAAATTAAGAAAGAAGAAAAGATAAAACACAATAGAAATAAAAAAAACTGAAAAAATGGAGAGAGAGATTAGACATATTGATTTGTGCTCACAATATAACTTATGCAAATCCATCATAGCTACTACTCTCAAGAAAACAGATTTTTACAAGAAACGGCATGTTATCAAAGGAGTATCAATTGTTTCATCAAAAAGAAACAAAGTTGTAGAAGAAATGGAAAATTAATTACTTGTTTTAATGAATAAAATGCTACTTAAAGGAGATAGTGTATCTCATAACGTGATCTTTGTAAAAGCTCAAACTATTTTTGGAGATCGTGCAAAGAAGTTGTCATCCACTTTCAATATTCAAGATATCACGGTTTCCATAGCCAAGGCTTTGCTTTTGGAAGTTAATGTTGATGATTTAGTAGAAGAACATGAGGTTGATCTGACCAATGAAGAGCTACAAGGGTCATGAGGAGAATAGAAGCTGAAGATGATAGGTATAGAAAAGCCATTGAAAAAAAAGACGTAAAACTAATCTTACAATACTGTAGTGAATAAAGATAGATAGTTAGTCTTGTCTTTGTCTTGTAGACCCACAGATATTTTTAATGACAATGATGTTAGCACTTTGAGAGAGAGATGACAAAGCAGCAGACAATTCTGGGCAGGTTCCTCAAAACTTCTTAAGAATAAAATAGCCACAAAATGAATTTGTAAAAGAAATCTATGACCTTGAGTTATATTATAGTTATCTATAAAATAATATAAATCTGTAAATCATATCTATTTGGTGTTTTTCTTGTTAATTTATTGTGATGCTTATTTTAAGAGTGCATTCGGATTTCTTTTTTTAGAGTTTCTACACTCATGTCTTCAATGGATGCTATGCTGTTCTTCTTTTCATCAATGTGATATTTTTCTTGATTTATGGTGTGGAAGTTTACTTTAAGGTAAGTGATTATATTGGGCTATTTTACTGCATGGTTTCTATTGAGAGAGGTTTTACTTTTGAAATGTTTTAACATTCATTTATTTTATATCTGTTTTCATTTATTTTACATTTTTTGTATTGTGGATGTTACTCAAATTTGAGCAAATATGCGCTCTTTGCAATTCTGATGTTATTAATCACAATACTGATCAGTATTTGTGTCTTTATCATGGGTTATGTTACTGTTTTTATGATCATTATCATCTTCATATTCCAATAATACTACATGGCTGGGTTTTGTTTTATTAAGCAGAAGGACTTTATCATATTACATTAAAAAGGATGAATAAGTTGATGATGAGGTAGGTTTATCCATGTGGTATTACTGTAAGGATAAGAGGATGTGAAAAACAGCAAGATGACCAGGACTCAAACCCAGGTCTCCCTCTTTCCAGTCAGGTATTCTAACAACTGAACTACCATGCCAAATCTTGTCCACACTGTTTGGGGAATGCTTTTGTGACCAATGCAAGTGGCAATCCACAAATTGGCACCAACCACTGCAAGTCCTCATTGAGGTAGCCGGCTCACAAAGCAATTTTATGAGGTGATCCCCCGCTACAATGAGGGCCTCTTTCAGTGATTGGTTCTTGGGTTTGAGTCCCAGTCATGTCACTATTTTTTACTTCTGTTTATCCTTGGGTGTTTGATGCATGCCCATATGCAAAGACAACTACTTTATTCTTTTCCTTATTTGTTTTTATGTAAGTTTGGAGGAATATCTTAAAAAACTTCCTCAGGGCAGATTGCCAAACATTTAAATCATCATATCATCTCTTTTAAAATCATTGTTACACTAATCAAAGTGATGGAGACTTTAGTTAGTTTTTAATGATATTTGATAAGGGACTTACTTGTGTTTCCATCTCATATTCCATTCATATATCTTCCCATACATCAAAAATGATTTTTAAAATATATCTAATGTTAAATAATGACAATAAGGCCACTGATGGCTATACTATCAACTGTATTGAAAACTCCTAAAACCATCACAAAGAGACTCACGATTGCTGATAGGTATTCATTATTACTTGTCTTGATTGATTGTCGGTTAAAATACGTGGGTCAAACTAAAAATTTCAAGTCATTGTAGGAAATACTATTGAAAGGTTATTTACATCATTATAAAATAATTTTCGTGAAAGTAGAGTTGAGAATGTACTAGAAAGGGGGCAGATTCATCAAAAATTATCCACATCGTATCATCATTATGAGTTGACTCTGAAGATCGGCTTGTTGCTGCTTTTCAAGCCATCCTCTTCTCAGCCAATTTCTTCATTCCCTCATAATTCTAAATCTCAACTCACTCAATTATCTCCCTCTTATAATCCAACCTAGGTCTTCCTCTATAATTCCTTCCCCTATTTCCTCCAATTCTTCAGGATGCTGTCATGCACCTGATTAAACTCTCACTCTTTCCTACGTTTTCCAAAAATTTCTCTCTATATTTGCCCTTTACAGGACTTCTCAATGAGTCACCTGGTTTGTCCATTTTATTTCAGTTATTCTTCAGCTGTTATTATAGTCTGTGTTTCACTTTCACAAAAAAATATACTTCATGAATCTTCTTTGTAATGTTTCCTGGAAACCTAAGATATGAAAAAGGTTCATTTTCGCTTAATAAAGACATATTGTATTTATAATTATCAATATTCAAGCTTGTATCATGGANTTAATAAAGACATATTGTATTTATAATTATCAATATTCAAGCTTGTATCATGGAACTGTATATGTGGTCAAATAGATTATTTATTTCATTAATTTGTTTCCTAAATTATTGTTCTATGTAACACTATTCTTTAATTAAACTTTATGCAGCAAATTATTTTCTGGAAGAATCAATGTAAGTGGGATTGTGGAATTTGTTGACCTTAATGACTTTGAGGGTGATAAGTTTTAGGAAAGGTGAAGTAGAGGAAAAATGCTGTTTAGTTTCATATAAAATGGTTTTTATCTTGTGGGCTCAATCTCAGTCTCTTAAGTGATGTGGAGTATATAAAGGAGCAGCAGCAGAATGTATGTGTTTGAATTAAAACTGTAGCAGGGATCAGTCATGTCATTCATCATTTTTCATTGAAAATTGAAATCAGTGCGATGGGAGTCTCTTACTGAAAGGAAACATAGCAGTTTGAGGTATAAATTGAAAATATCTTGCCTGATACATAGTCATCAGTGAAACATCTGATTGAGTTTTTTCATATATAAGATTTTTTTTATTAATATAAGATGGTTGTTTAGATCTTTAAGTATCTTTCTGGATCGATGGAAGTAACAAAGATTTGGATTCATACCAAGAGATAGAGAGTGAAAATCAGATCTATTTTTCTGTAAAGATGTCTTGCTGCAGAGTATAAACAGAGAATAATTCTTTTGGATGTTTTTTTATGTATTATTGTGCGATTATGTTATTAATTTCAATCCAGGAGCTTCTTACCACTTCATTGTGTTAAATTGCAGCTAGTAGCACATGAATTTGTTATTTGAGATGATTTCACCATCAATAACATCTTGGGATAATCAGCATTCTTTTGCATCTGCACTGGACATCATCAATTATAATTTTCACTGCATTTATTATATTACTTGCAGATCCTCAGCAATGATGGTTCATCATCTAATTAATTAAGAGGGATATCCAAGACTTAAGTTTTCCTCTGTGACAGAAAAATGAAATTGGTTTATTAAAATGAAAACATGTATTTAGAATTTTTTAAATTTTATAGAATTTGAATTTTTTGTATTTCAAGGCATTTTTTCTTATCTTGGAAGACGCTTCTTTATGTAAATGTCTCATCATTCTCCAACCAAATAATTGTCTTTATGATAGTAGAAAATTAACCTTCAGGGGATATATATATATAGACATACACTTTGTGTGCAGTGAAGATGCCATGTCTATTGAAATGGTTTGTCATCGATTAACAATGTTGATTGAAGGAAGACTAAGAAATTTATGGTTATGAGTATTGTTGTCATCTAGTATATGCGATTGATACTACCTGTGGGACCATTGCCATTAATCAACGCTTGAGCTTAGACTAAGTCCTTGCTAATCTTCTTCCAAAGATTAGCTGTTACTCTCTCCACTGCATTATTGCTGATGAGATACAGAATGCAAAATATTGTGCAAATTTGAGATGCTCTGCTTATTGGGAGGGTACAAATAGCAATGCATGGAGGCTGCTTGATTTTTTAATGCTTGACCTTTTTTCACCCAGTTGAGCATAAGAAAAGAATACCTTTTTCTTGAAAAGACCACAGAGAACATTTTGGAGATCAAGGATATGCTAATGACGACAAACAAAGAGAAAGTGAATTTTTGGTTAAGAAATTTGGTGTGACACTGGCGTGACATTGAATTAAAGAAAATATAGTCAATTAACCTTAAATGCCTAGAGAAACAAATGTAATGATGTCAAAAAATTAATTGATGAATATAGGTAATGAATAAACATTTAAATTTCTATAGTTCAGATTCACATACTCTCTGGATACCTTCCGAACAAGGCAGATTCATGAATCGGAAAGAGAATGTGTCATTAAAGCATGAGTATGTTATTTGAATGCATGCTAATGTAAGGAAATTGCATGGGCAATCCCAAATAACAGGTACGAGGAGGATTCCTCTCAGAGCATGAGGCCACTGTGACCGCCATTGCCACTAGCAGCAGGACTCCTCCTGATGAACGTGTAGAAGATGTGAACAAACTGTCTGTTGCTGATGTTAAGGATGTTGGAGTTGCATCAGAAGATGCAAAGGGTACACCCTCACAAGGTTGTGCCACATCTCCTCTTGTCAGAACCCAGGCATGTATCAGCTAAACAATGAATTTATGGAATGGAATTTTTATCGAAAGATAACAGATTTTCAAATGATATCTTGAACTTCATGCATTCATATAATGTTGCTATGTTTCATGGAAGAGGTTATTCTTCACATCCCAGTAATGAAGTAAATTTCTTATAGTTAAAGTAACTTTTCCATGTATTTTTTCCATGCTGTTCAATTTCTTCTTTTATTAAAAAAGTCTCATGAAATTTTTGAGACCCGATTCTTAGTTGTTTGGTTGCTGATTTTTCTCCACTTAACAAGGCAACCTTCCCTTCTACAGAACATGTATTTATTCATCCAAATGTTATTCCTTTCTTGAAAAGTTGTATGGCAACATCAACATCATGTACTATGATTTTTGTCATCTTTTAATGAAACTCTTAAGAAGATATGCCTGAAAACCATTCTAAAATCCCATTGGTTGAAACTGAATTTCTGTTGAATTGTGCTAGTGTTGAATTCAATACTCTTGTGGTCTTATTTGAACCTAGGAAATGAAAGTAAGTCTGTAAATATTTGCTAAGGAGAACAAAGTTGGTTAGAAATGAAAGTAATTGGATTTTTTCTGAAATTGAAATGTAGATATATAGTAAATTACCAGTTAAAAATGCTCCTGCTTGAGATGCTGCCCTGCTTAATTTGGTGATTTCTTTCAGTTTCAGTCCCTATCTCACAAAATACACGGTAAAATACCAATTAAAACTACTGACTGCTTATAAGGCAGATTTTTCCTTTACCTAGATTCACCTCAACCTGCTCTAGCCAATTGTTAGCCTCATCTGATAGACCAAATTCATTTATGTTAGTTTTATTGCCATCCATCTGCTTTCCTTTCCTACTTCACAGTGTTTCTAATGGAATTCCTTTTGATTCTCTTGTTTGACTAATTTTGTGGGAATAAAATGCTGAAGTTGCTAAGAAGAGCATTATCCATCCCACTCTTGGAGCCAATTCTAACTTAGAGTGAGATCTTCTCCATTAGTTTCATCTCAGGGTAGAATGTTTGATTAAAAAGTCCCTTGGCTGTCTCTCCTTCTTAAGTATGTGTGTATAACAAAAAGTGTCAGTTCTGTGTTTGGTGACTTTTCAGCATGGTGCTCGGGAGATAGTATTCAGTGACTACTTCTCATCATTGCTGTTGAACAATTTATTATTCATCCCCAACTTTTATCTGGTAAAAATTATTGTATAGAGAATATGTCCACAGTGAATGAAAAAAGGAAGGTGCTCTCTTTGTCTGGAAAGCAGACCATTCATAAAAATATAACAAGATGACAACCAGTATTACACATATATCCAGTTTCTTCATGCCTTATCTATAGCAGTGGAAAATAAAATAAACTAAAGAAGAATCCCTTGTGTTTTAGGTTTAAAGCACTTATTTAAATATTAATGATCCAAAAATCCATTTGCTTTGTTTTCTAACATGCAAGAAATAATAAACTGTCATATCCTGGTTAGAATGCTATCCTGCTTTTAACATTTTCAATTGGTCCCCTGAGAAACTTCTTAGCTGCATTTTACTGTATTTGAAAGTATTTATATGTGCACACTGCTTTGATGAAGATGAGAATAGTTTTTGCTTCTTGATGCAAACCTTGTCTTTTATTTTTACTATAAAAATAAATGAAATTGTGTACCCTCATCATAATTAAATCTTTACTTTACCTTATGCTTGTTTTGTATGCTATTAGGTTGTTGCTAACATTGTCTCATTTGGAAATTTTTTGCCTACTTACTGTTTTTCCTTGAATTTATGGTGTTATGACTCTGAAGTTTGTAACTTATGTCATTAATGTTTATTGATTTACATGCAAGTAATCCAGTACTGAAATATTCTTAGAAATCTGGTGTGGTTCTTTCATTGATTTTTGATTTGAGGGTAAGAACCCTTCAGTCTTCTCATCAATTTGAATATCCCCCCATCGCATTAAAGAAACTTCTGAATTACAATTTTCAAGGATATAGGTATACGTTAAACTATGACTTATAATTTATTCTTAATTCATGAGCAAAATAATACAGCTTTGTAGAAAACCATAATAATCTTAAATAATTTTAATTAAGAGGTTAACTGTCAAAATAATTGAGGAGTGTAAAGATCGATTCCAACTTATTATTTTCATTGGGTTGACGCTACTTTATCTGCAGTTGATATCATCATCTTTTTATAAGGCTTTACTTCTACGGTCTTTTTATTTCATACCACATTAAACATTATGCAAAATTTCACCTCTCCCTTAATTTTGCATTGTTAGCAAACTTATGAAGTTTTATCCAAACTGAGCAAATGGAAGCACAAACTAAATAAGATAGGGGTTATATGGGTTTCTTTGAAACTATTTTGCTCTCATGTAGCAAAACTATTTTCTGCCTATGCGTTTGCCATTTCTAAATATTTTTTAATTGAAGAACAACTAATTTTCATTATTCTATATAAAGATTGGTTTATATATTGACAATGCCCTAATATTCTCTCGGCTACTAATTTTTCAGAAAATCTTAAGGTAGAGTTTTGATTAATTACTGGAGATTGTTTCTCAATTTAATTTTATCTCATTATCTCATGGGTTTTAGTATATTCTAACTTTGGTTGGATTGTTCTTAGGTGTGTGATTTATTATAGGATTAAAATAACTGCCCATTCTCATGTAGTCAAGTTCTTTTACAAAACTTTTTTAAATTAGGTAAATGTCACTATAGCAAATTTTGAATTTATTTATATACTGTTGTTTATGATATATGTTAGACAATTGGATATAAGAAACCTAGTACTGAATCAATTTAAAAATATCGTTTATTAGATGAATAGTTAATTTATAAGGAAAGGATATTGGGTAACTTGGCATAATTAGGGGTGCTCCCAGAGAAAGCCTAAAAAGGGAAACAGATGTGATTATGGTCTGATGCAACTGGAACTCAAACCTGAATCTTCACTTTCATCTGAGCAGTTAATTTACTTGCAAGGTGGCTGCTCTATCCTTTGAGCTATCTTGCAGAACATTCTCACTGGCTGTTTTGGGAGAGTGAGCACAAATAGAGTGGTTTATCCTGCTATTCGGCATTGTGAACGAGGAAGGTCCTCATGTAAGAAACATACTTTGCCTAAAGTCGCCCAAAACAGAGTATCCTGCAAGAGAACTTAATGTTTAGAGTAGATGCCCAGCTAGTCAAACATCCAGGTTCCAGTCCAGGACTTGTCAGACTATATTCATGTTGGTTTCCTTTGGTATTATTTACTAATTAGGGTTGAGAGTTTATGAATGTGACAATTTAACTTTATCTTACAAAATTGCTGAACTTCACCTCTTTTCCTCGTTTACACAGAAAGACACTTAAAATTCATGCAATTAAAGATATCAACATTATGTTGGAGAGACTATTAATTACATATTTTAATTATCTAAATTAAAGGTTTTGATGTATCCTTAAGTATGTGACACAAAAGGAACTATTCATTTAAATGATTTAATTTGTATATTTTACAGTTGCGTGGTGGGTTCACGGATGGGCCTCCAAAAAGAGTGGACACATCTCAGCTCCATCAGTCGCGCTTTGGTCTCATTTCTCAGGCTCTAATGCTTATCATTATTGTGGGATTTCTCTGCAGTGAAACTTTGAGCAAGTTTTGGAAGACTAAGTAAGTATTCAGTTATTATCACTCTAAGGAGTGACCTGTCAATAGAGTGTTAATTAACAACTAATAAGCTGACACTAATTGAGCTGATAGATTCATTGCTCAAGGGAGTGTTAAGGTTGTCTATAACTCTCAAATTTAGGTACAGGTAACTTGAAGCTTTTAGCTCCCTGTGCAGAGCATAAACTGATGGGAAAGTATCATAGGGGTGAAAAGCAAGAGGGGAAGCTGTATTTCTCTGTTGGCTCATCAGACATTTTAGGAGCTGTGTGCATTTCTTGAAAGTTATTCTTGCAGAGACAGAAAAATTTCTTTTGCTTAGGGTCAGAAGATTGTCACTGTTACGCAAACATGAAAGTTCCAGAGTTATGATAAATATTTATATGATCAATTTGAGTGGAATACAAGTTGAAGTTTTTATCATTAACCCCTCAAGCTGGTATTTAATATTTTGGGATTTAGCTTCTATGGCAGTATTTAAATTTGTCCGAAATATATAGCATATATAAAAAAATATTATGATGGATCAACAAAGGTGGCAGCATGATACACACATTCTCAACATATGACAGCAAGAAGTGTGAAAAAAATGAGAGATGGCAAGGGAAAAGAGACTTACTACAGATGAGGTGATTGGACTGGACTGGACATACACTGTACGTACAACCGCCGTTGGGAAAGATAATAGGGTCCATACATAGAACCGGCTAGAGGGGTTAATACATAAGCTTGGTGCTAAATTTCATATGCTATGAGCTTATGTCTTCTCCTGCTGTAAGAGCATCTACTGTGTTTTGCTAATTTGTAATCAATTGTAGTACATTTGCTCATTTAGCAGGTAACTTAGAAGAGTAAATCTTTTAAAAGAGAGTTACTCTAAAAGGAACCACTTCATCCTTTGAACAGGAATTAACTTCCTTCACAGTCCATTCTTTCCTTTGGAAACATCTACCTCTTTCAATTCTGACATCTATCAAAACATAGAAGTCATGATAAACTAAATAATGGATTTTTTTTACTCATGATAATGAGCAACTACTACATGCTGTGTATGTAATGTACTCGTATAATACCATAAAAATATGTACTGCAAACCCCTTGAGAACACTCATGCTTAAGATGCTGTCTTGCCTAATACATGGTTTTCTCTTGATCTTGGTATTTTCACAAAATATGTGGTAAAACCACATTTTGGTATGCAAATGCAAAAATATTGAGTGATAAATTAATGATTTCATGTTATTGTATCATTATCCCTGCTCTACTTCTATATTGGTGATATGAATAATTTGTAGTTAAAGAAAGGTATTAAAAAATAAAATGAAGTAGAGAAAATGAGGTTTCAAAATTGTTTTCTTTGGATGGTATTCACCAGTATTTCTTCTAGTAATCTGAAGTCTTTGTATAATTAGTTATGTATTATCCCATCAATAACTTCTATGTTATCAATGGGATACTATGGTACTAATACATTAGAACCACAAAATTCATGGGATTGATAAAATATTTTGACAATATTTATTTGACTAATATTATTATTGAATGCTTAATTAAAGCGAAAGGTAGACAAATTTATGTGCAACTTTGATTAGAATTATATTATTTATTCATTTTAGATTCATTTTTTGTTTGAGTGCCAAAAATTTGTTACACTTCTTGTTATCTCCTTTCTAGGGTTCCGTTACAGAGTAGAAATTGGCATGATATTGTATTCAGAGTTGTTGAAATAGGAGTTGCATTATGGTTTCCATGTGTGCTTTGGAATTGTATGAGGTGAGTTAACTTACAAGAAGATATTATTTTTATCTCAACTCTCTCAATTTTACATTTTTACTTATATTGTATTTATCCTTAATAACCTCATATCCAAATCATCCTGAAATGTTAGTTTTGTTGAAGTATTTGGTTCTTGTACCAAAAGCCTGTCGAGCCTGAGTTTGAATGCCACAATTTATAAACCAGGCTGGGGTAGGATTGCATCTAATCTTACTGATTTGGTTACAAGATCGTTCAGTTATTTTGGACTTATGTTAAACATGAAAAGAACTGTAGTAGGATCTAATCTTGAGACTCTAACTTAACTCTATTTGTGTAATAGGCTGAATTCTTGTTTGCCATTTTTAATAAGAACTATGTTCAGAATATTGCTTACTTTGTGAATTTATATCCAAGATACTTCTGAAGTCATCATATGAGAGGTGTATAATCAAGTTTCATAGCATGTTTTATTTTAGTTTGTCATCTTTTCAGAATTCAGATTCAGAATTTTCTGATCTTCTAAGATTATGAATTTTCATTAAGTACCATAAAAATAAATAGTTTTTTTTTTTTTAAGTAGCCCATTACTTGGTTTTTAAAAATTTCAGAAAAAATAATGAGTTTTATGACACTGTAGGCCAGAGCAGCTCTGGATATTGAACCCAAAGAAGATCTTGAAGAAGTTGGACTTGGACACCAAGCCTTGTTCTGGTGGATTATTGAAAGATGATGTCATTGCAGAAAAGGAAGGTTTGTGTCCTTTTCATATCCTTGCATAGTTTTTCCAGTCTTAATTACCCATGGAATCATTTTAGAGTAGAGAAATGAATAACTGTATTTTCTTGCTTACAAGATGTGGTTTTCTTCATGTAGGGATCGGCAAAAAAATCTTTGAATCTTATTTGATTTAATTTCACTATTGGAATATTGTTTGACTTTCAATATTGGGTAAGGTTTAGTGGCTGTAGCATAACTAGAATTATGGCAAACTGGGTCAGTAGAAATTATGGATGGAGAGGGCATACTTCTCTTGAGTTAAACAAAACACTTATACATATTATATGACGCAAGCATATCTGGAAGAAGAGAAATTGTGTAAGTGAATTAAACTGTACTGAATTATGTACTGAATGAAACATCTCCCTAAATGAAGATTTAAGACTTAAAATGCATGTGAATTCTAATTAGGTGGGAGGCTAAGACAATTTTAGCAAACTGTGGTCCTCCTGTAGTTACTGTTCTACTTGAAGACTCACTTTGAAATTTAATTTCTCAATCAATATTTATCCCATCGCAATAAAACATATAATATTTGAACTTAATTTTATTACTTATTATTTACTTATTTTAACTTAAATGGAAAGTTTCAATTTACTTATGGGACACGATAAAAAGTGATTGGCTCTATAAAATCTATGTCTATATGAGTACCCTGCAAGCCACCTTTCGGCGTGTGCTAGAGGGTGCATGCACCATGACTCTATTTCCTTAATCGATTATTTTCGCGTATTGTTCGCGGAAAAAATGAGTTCTTGAATCGATTGGTTCTAGCATCTATTTCTCTGATCTTTCTTGCATTATCGGAATAGCCTATGTAACATAGTGAACGCAATATACCTGCTACATTATCTCTGAAAGTGCTTTCTTTGAATTAATCCAGTAAATTGATCCTTTTTTGAAATCTTCTAACTTTGAAAGATTCCCATCTTGCATCCTGAAGCATCTGAGTGACGCTCACTGATTTATTGTAGCAATTCTTCTCAAAATGTATCACCTTTCTCTGCACCTTTTCCAATTTTTTAATACAACACCTATTGGCAGGGTCCCATACACTACATGCATACTCAAGATGAGGTCTAACTAATGCCAAATAACATCGCTCGTGAACTTTTCCATCGCTCTGACCGATTATTCTCTTTACGGAGCCAAGTATTTTAAGTGCTTTTCTGCATATATTATGGACGTGGGTACTACATGTTAAGTTATTCGTGATAGTTACTCTAAGATATTTCACTGATTCTTCTGTTAAAAAGTTTATCCCACAGAGACTGTACGGATAATCTTTAATAATAGATTTTTTTTCGAAGAAGTTAACTACTGAACATTTGTCTACATTTAGCTCTAATTGTGAATTGTTGCACCATTTCATAATGTTATCTAAATCATTGGACAGGGTTAGTCTATCCTCTTTACTCTCTTTTTCCCTGTAAATTACTGTATCGTCCACAAATATCCTAACTTTACTATCAATAAGATTGCTAAGGTTGTTGATATATACTTAAAATAGTAACAGTCCAATTAAACTAACCCGCGGGACTCCCAAGGTCACCTTAACCACGTTAGAACTAACACCGTCCAGCACTGTGTTGCTCTCTATTTAAGTCCTTTATCAAATTTATTACCTCTGCATTGATTCCTGCAGCTTTTAATTTGTACAATAATTTATAATAAAGGATCTTATCGAATGCCTTCCAAAAATCTAAAAATACCACGTTGACTTGCCTTTTATTTTTGGCAGATTTTAGGATATTGTGTACTAATAATGCCAGTTGAGACTCACAAGATTGAGTGAAATGGCCTTTTATCTGTTTTGAATGGATGTAGAAATGTGAACTTGGTCTCATTATAAAGCTCTTAGTTGGAGTTTTTTCCATTATTAACTTCCGTCAACTACAACTTAATGATTTATTTTAAATGAGTTTATATTCAGCAGGGTGCATAGACGGCAAAACTTGGAAGCAGAATGCCTACAGTGTTGTCAATTTCTTTTACCTTGTCTTTTGACAGTTTCTTGGCTTTGATGGTCTCATCTAATAAGGTTAAGAAGGGACCAGTGTAGGTTTCACACTTAGAGTAGTTTTAATTCAGTTAAAAACACTTAAATAAATTAAAATATTTTAAATTGAATTTAAAATACTTTGAAATTAAACATTTTACTGATTAGTTTGAAGTATTGAATCTTTTTATCAACGATGCACCCTGATGATTCCCCAGATCACACTATATGGCATTATTTGCTTATATAACTTAGCGAAAGATTGATTCTTAGTTTTATTTAACAGTATGAAATGGCTGTAGAAAAGTTATTTATTTCTTCTAAAATATGTGACCAAAACTCAATGGAGTCCTCAATTACTTGTCTTGTAAGCTAGAAAGTACAATTTTTACTCAGTGAAATTCTCGTGAATCAAAATAGTATTTTCTGGTTATGAATTTCCTTGTTGACCTCTGCCTCAATAGTGAGTCATTATGAGTGAATTTATCTCTAGTGGAAGACTTTTTTTTTAAATACATTCTCCTTTATTCATTCATGTTCTCTGATTCCATGGTGGTGGTTAAATAAATGTGCTTCCTGCAAACAACAAATCTGTAAATTCTTTGAAATTTGTAAAAAAAATGAAATAATAAATTAAAGAAAATAATTTTATAGTTAAATGCTTGAGTTCAGTAAACTACATAATCTTAAAGTTAATTTACACATATTATGCTTATGTTATGCATAAAGTTCTCATCATCAAAGTTGTTCAGGATTTTCTGACTTATTCTATGCTATAATTTTGATTGTATTTTTGAAGATGTTGATGATGATGAAGATGAGCTTCAAGGGCAGCAGGACTGTTGGATCTGTTATGATGCTGATCGCACAGATGCTGGGCCTCTGATACAACCTTGCCAATGTCGTGGTGATGTAAGCACTGTGCACCATGATTGTCTGAGAAGATGGCTTGTTGAAGTAAGAAACTATCCTTACCCTTTTTATTATTTGCTAAGATTTTCTCTGAATCTTAAGTATTAAATGATTTTACTTATTTCTCAAAATTTCTTTGTCACAATTCTATGGAGATGATGGCATTTATGGGGTAATGAATGTTTTTTAAGAATACTTTGAAGTGATATTTAGGGGTTTTGTTATTAATTTTAAGTAAAAATGAGCATGCCCTGCTCTATTACACAGATTTTGTTGACTGGGATTTTATTTTGACTTGCATTAAGTTCCATTTGTCGTATTTCTTTGTAGTTTGTTTTCACTAGACATCTTAAAATAATTAAAATGATCTGATTGTCATTAACTCATGGGTGAATGACTGGACCTAGATGGACCTTTAGTCAGAAAACTAATTCCATGGAAAAAAATATTTTTGTAATCACCAGGGATATTTCATTTATTTCTGGCTTTGATCATACTCATGGATTATTGGAATCAATTGAATTTTAAAGATAATTTACAGTAACTGGTGAATACTTTCATCTGATGGAATTGGAAATTATTATTTATAAAGGAAGAGAGATGAATCCAAGAGTTCGGTTTGTGAGATTTGATTTTGACCTCAGTGGTCAAAATTGAATCTGAATTTTGTCATTTTATTCAGCAATAAAATGTTTTAAATATATTTCAGAGCTCAGAAGGCATGGAAGAAAATGCCTTGAAATGCAAAGTTTGTGGTTGTGCTTATGAAGTGGAGTGCAGTGGTCGGCCTGTGTGGCAGAGAGGTTTCACTCCCAAGCATTGGTTACGCACTGCTGCTCTGGCTACATGTGCAACCATATCAGTAGCAGGAGCATGGGTTGTTCTCCAACTGTACACAGATCCTGGGATTCGCATGCTGGCATTTGGGCTTGCCCTCCTCATTGTCTATGTTTGTGTCCGGTAAGTCCCTTTTATCCAGCTCATATAAATGATCCATAAGTCATGCAACTGCTGTGGTATTTCTTGAAATCAGCTACAGATGAGACAATCAGTAGCTGTATAATTTCCACTAGAAATTTGAGCATAATTTTTTAGTTGCCAATTTAACAAAGTGGAACTTTCTTGTCTCTGTTTAAATAATAGAATGATTTTTTTTATGAGTTATGCATAATGCTATCTATAAATTTAGATAGAAGAAATATCTAATAGTAATTTGGGATTTTATATTGCTGAATGTTGTCATGGACTCAAGTGCCACACTTTGGGTATAGGATATTTAAATATGATTGCATCGATGCCCTTTAATTGCAAAAATGGCAAAATCAGTTGACCTACAATATTATTACTTCTGATCACTAAATGAGTTGAGAAAAAGTATTTTTGGGCAAAGCCACTGTAGCTATATTTTTAAACAGTAGAAATATCATTAAAAAGTTTCAAGGCCCTTATAAAATTTAAATGTGACCATATTCATCCTATGGTAGTAAGCGAATAGGAGTAGCAACTTGTGCTATTTAGTTAACACTAGAAGGACGGCGGGGGTCATTTGACCCAAAATCCGAGTTTGACATCAAAAAACTATGAGTAAAACATTTTTAAATTTTTGAAACTTTTTGACTTTGTTTGTTACCATCCAAAATATGATATGAAAAAATAAAAATCTTGCTATGAATGCTGGGAAATTTTTTACATCATGTTATACCTAGAAGGACGGGAAGGGGTCATTTGACCCCTAGAACTTTTAATTCCTTTATAAATATTTATTTGCCTTTTATTAGCCAAATCTTTAGCAGTTCTTCAAGAATGGACCTTTAGCTAAAGAATTATGAGGTTTTTTACCTAGTCATTTGTTTAAATTTTTATTTATTAAACAAAACGCGGACTGGTGTCCTAAATTTACAGTCTATCATATTGTAGAAACATTTTCGTGGTAAAACTAAACATACGAACCTAATACTTTAGTAATATGTAGTAGAAGGTCCGATTTAATGACAAAAGTCAGTAATATTTTAATAAAAAATTCTATTGCATCTGATAACAAACATAGAAAAGCACTCGTTCACTCTCAGGAACAAATCCCATACAAAAACGAGGGCGGAAAAAATTTTCGAATTTTGCGAAGTTAATTTTCTAATATACCTACAGCTTTTGGCCCCGCCAAATCGGTATAAGGTTATAAATAGTTTTTGAAACTGTCCATTAAGTATTCTCTCCCAAAAAAGGACTGAGGAGAATTAGAAACAACACTGATATCAATATGGAAATAGTACCCTCGCTGGAAAATAAGTTGACAAAAGAGACCCAGGAAAGATATTTTCGCGCATACGTTTTAAAGCGATGTTTCAGTTTTGTTAGCTGTCAAAGTTACTGTCTCATTAATGATCTACTATAGTAGCAACATAGCGAAAGCAGTTACGGATGAAATTCTTCNGCCATATAAGTTTATAAACTATTAGGAATCAGGTTGGCCAACTTCTCGGACAATTAACTGAAGGAGAATATCCGATTTTCATGTCCAACCAAGTAATTTATCATCGATATCTAGGTGAGATTACATGAAGAATGTGATTATTATGTAGTCATACACTATTTTATGTTTTTTTGCCTATCTAAATTTCATTGCATTTATGTTTGTTTTGACTTGCGATCATTCTTACATCACCCTGCAATTACTTTTTTCTTCCATAAATCGTTTTTTACGATCAATTCTCCTGATTTAAGAAACACCTAATTATCTTCACGTGAAACTGTTTGAAATAATTATCACCTTGTACTTAATTTTTTATGATATATCATTTATTTCAGATTAATAAAATAATGATCTACTACTTTCTGAAAAAGTCATAATTGGCATTTCTATGCTCGGAAAATATAAATCATTTCTTAGCACACATTCGGAAAAGCATTACTTTCTCTGTACATTTTCCACAATATATTTTTCCACACCCGGAACACAAATTTCAAGATTTATTTTCACAATCTTGAGAAATCTGGCACCTATTTCTCTTTTGCGCTCTTGTAGGTGTAATTGTTTCCCCTGATGAAGCTTTCCGAATATTAAATGAGCATGACAGCGATGGCTCCATTGCAAATGAGTTTCCCACAATTTCTGTCACTAATATTTGTATGTATGCCTTACTACTAACAAGGAACACGTCAGGTTTGTGTAACACGGATTTACACGAAAATTTCAGGACACTTTCCTTGCGCCAAAATAATAGACACGTGTCCGGCCGTTCAACTCAATGCGCCTTTGTTTATGCAAAATTTGCAACTGAAAATCGAAGGAACGCAACCACGCGACACACGTGCATTGCCATCGATAGCGAAATTTTCTGTCTAGAAAAATGCTTATCCCGTTTTTTTCACAAACAATTTAATTTTTCTGTTATTTAATTTCATCTTCTTACCTCCCAGACATTCTTTACCTTTCTCGTCAACATTTATTAAAATATACGTTAGGTAGGTACTCCAGTATACATTGTACTGCTACACGTAGGTTATGGAGTCTCAGCCGTAACTACAAGTGTCTTTGACTTGGCCCTTTTATGTGGTATCAGTACCAACGGGAAACCCCGAAGAAAAGTGAGACATCGATCATAGCTATCATACCTTCGATCCCAGAAGGCCCAAATACTCAAATTTTTCCATAAAGTATGCTTTGTGCAGATTATAGAGAGACGCGGCACGGTAGTTCAGTGGTTAGAATACCTGCCCGGAAAGTGGGAGACCTGGGTTTGAGTCCCAGTCGTGTCGCTATTTTTCACACTTGTTATTCCTTTGGGATATTCGTAGGTTTTCAACCTACTAAGTTACCTTCCTTTCCTTTATCCTTAGTATTTACCAGCATTGAGGATGCATGACAATTTCTGGAAGCATGACTTTGAAAAAATAGTTTTCTTTGGATTAAAAAGCTAGAGAGTTATTTAGGTAATTCAGGTTGATTTGTTTCTTTAAGCATTATATTGCATAAAAATTGTTACTTAGGCTGTTACAGCATATTCATTAGAGAAGATGCTCTGTATTTTTGAGAAACTTATTTCAGGTGAAAACAGCATCCTCATTGCTGACAAATATAGCGGTTAAAGCCTTATAAACACTTGCTTTAGATGCTATCCTGCCTATTACATAGTTACATAAGTCCTTGGAAATTTTCTATGAAACACAGAGCAAATACTTATAAGAAGTATTGTTAAAAATTTGTTTGATTTCTTTTTGTCCACAGATACACCACAACCTGTTTTTGCTTCAAAAAATGTTTACAATATTTGTATTGTTATGCTCTTTCCCTGCATCAACTCATCTTGTAAGGGAATTGTGTTGGCTCAAATGCATGACTTGATTGTAAATAAAGCGATGTAGTGGCAAAGTGGTCCTTTCCCCATTTCACTGTTGAAGTGAAATTTAACATAAGATAGTCATTGGTCTCTTCTCAAGGCAGAAAGTAAGATAAGGTGCAAGTTAACCTCCCTTCTCAAGGCTCAAGTTGTGAACACGTTGAATAACTCAGTACTATTTATTGATAGAAGCAAACCAAAGAGGAATCATTTTCATTTTGATTTTAAAACCTGTACTATGAATCTATCGAGATGTACAACTTTCTCATATTAATTTGCAATATGTAAGAAACAATTTTCATATTGTTTAAAATCCTGTCTACATTTTCAAATAGGTTCTAATCATTATCCTGAAGAGTATTGTATGTGGGTTTCACAGGATTTATTTTTTAAACTTTTTCCAACTCAAGGCCATTTTCATTTTTATTGATAATAATTAATTTCAGTGTGTTTCCTTTTTTTCAGGTTCTTGGGTTTGAACACTGTAACTGCATATCAACGAGCGAAAGTGTCAGCAATGAATATAGTGAGTAGGGGAGCAAACACTCCAGCAGGATCTCCACTCACTACCATAAGTGAAACAGTTGCCGTTAATATAGCTCCTGCTTCCAAAAGCTCACCTAAAGTAGCTGAAGTTAAGATCTGAATATGTTAGGCTATTTAAGTAACATAATTTGTACAGTTAATTGGTGCTCATAAATGTTGGCAAGGTCAGCCAATTTAAACATTTTTGTCCTTGAGGTAATCACTTTTGGATTATGTATTCACTTTCTATTCTTGTTTCGTATGAGAGTTGTGACTCCTAGAGTATTAATAGCTAGGATCTCATTGCTTCACTCTGCTGGTATAAGAGTGAGAAATGAATAAATGAAGGCATGTGCACCTCTGTAGAAATCCAGGAAATGCTTAGCACAGTGATTGTGTGTTCATCGGTGATAAGTAAATTGGAAAAATTTACTATAAATATACAGTAATACCAAAGATGGTCCCTATTCCTTTTAGTAGTTTCCACAATCAAATGCCATTTAGATTGTTGAAAAATCAGGAAAATCGTAGTGGAGATGTTGTGGTGGATGATGTGCAATTGCTTTGAGATCCTTACCCTATTCCTTGTAATCGCCAAAGGGCAGCAAACATACTACTAAGTGGTAACTCATTCTTAAGTATTGACACTCTTAGTAGTTTAGGCTTTTCTTAAAATGGCAAATTATTTAAAATAGAGTGGATTGAGAAAAGTACAAACTAGAATTATGTGAGTTATGTTTATGTGCAACACAACCATAATTTAAAACTATCCTATTTTAATTTTCCATTTGTAGAGGACGAAAGATTGACTGTGATAATGTTTGTCAGGATTCATTGCTTGTGTTTATTACTTTATTAGAAGCATTTTTCTTCTGCATCAGGTATTCAGATCTGTAAGTTATGATTGTTTTGTCTTAAAGGTAACTACAAAATTTGTGTGGATCATGCACATCAGATGAACAGTATTTGTAATGGCATCAAAACATTTGGGCGTATTATGGTTTTATTATATTGATAGTTATATTGATTTGGTAGCGATGTGTATTGAACATTCTGTGATCATCTTACTTCATTCTAGACTTTAACAATTATGGCTCTAGTTGCAATTCAATTAGAGGTAAATTAAATGATGACGTATTTAATTAGTATGACGATTATCTGTGGTATCAAATAAATAAAAATTGACTCCAAAACATTGTTATATATTGTATAAAAAACCAATACACCACCAATTCCCTTATTTCAATATTGCAACAATACAAAAGCATTCATTGAAATAAGTTTTAGACCACAACCAATGCTTAAAGCATAATTGGAAGGTAACGTCTTTATACTATGTCCATACTTGATGTATATATAGAAAAATCAAGAACTGTAATATCTGTACTCAATACAAATACAGATTAAAAAGAGAAAGTTAATGCTTATTTCACAATTATTATCACATCCAGATAAAATGGACTCATCACAGTAAGTTATTAAACAACCACATTAAGCCAATGGCTTGCATGAAAGAAAAGTTATTTGCTATTGAAATAATCTTCAACATGTCAGCATTAGAGCCCTTCGTACATAACCTGATATGTTGCAATAAGTACAAAAAGACCTGAACACAAGGTTTTCAGTGATGATAAAAACGCTCTAGTATGGCTCTTAGAATACTACCTGGAATTTTCTGGTTTTTCTTTATAAGTTCTTCAATTGCAAGTGCCACCTGCAAAACAAGGTAATGAATGTCTTTGAGAATCTTTTAGCAACAAAATATCTTAAATTTATTTACTAGTTTTTCACCTATCAAAGAATAGGCTCAATATGATACTTAATACAGATTTTGATCTTAATAGCAGAAGCATGACTGATAGGCTGTCACATACAGTCAACCTTCATTATTGGGTCCCCTGGGAAAGTGCTCTCTTCTCTCTTAATTCCATAGAACTCTCTTCAGCTATTCTATTCACATAGGAAACCTAGATTTTATGCCAATAAAAATTTCACTAAACCATGCTGTATGAAGCACTTTCAGACTTTTCTTGGAATTACACAGCAGGTTACACTACCTTTGTGTGTGTGTTTTAGTTCGAGGAAGTGATTTGATGAAAACATGGTGAATCGTCTATCTGAATTTATGAAAATAAAGACATAACACAGCAACATGTACTGTATGTCAACTTCTACATTACTTGTACATTTAAATTTGATAGATACATATTACATAATAAACATTTCATGCTATAGTATTTTGTCCTCCCTATACCAAGAAGTTATCACAGCAATGCATAGTGCAGTAACTCAGGAGAGAAAATCTCTTTTTTCCATTATAATAACACCCTCACGGCCAAAAATATCCAGGAATGAATGATGGCACAATAAAGAGGTTTGACTGTATGGAAAAGGGAGCCTTCAGTTACCTCATCCAGGTTCTTGAATTTCAATTTTAATATTTAAAGAAGTGGACAGATAATAGGCCATATTTTTAAGAGCAATGACACACCATCAAAGAGACCTTGAGCAGAGGAGAGGTGCCCTTTTTGGAGTTGGAAAAACAAATGAAAGGAAAACGGACTGCTAACAATAACTTGATTGGAAAAAATTCAATGGCAAGAATGAAAATGATCTACCAAATTGTAATAGATGAAGACAATCTATAATCTTAGTTTCACAATAAGCACAAGGAATAAATGGAAATGAAAAAAGTTGATGTGATTGGGGACCAAACCCAGATTTCTCCTTTTAGGGTGGCCACTCTTAACAAATTGAACTACCATATGGAAAAGTCCCATTTGTGCCTGAGTGCTGCAATGGCACTTCTGCAAGTGGATAATGTGGTGGGTGAAAGAGAGAGAGGATTGGGGGATGTGGGTGATTGTTGGTCAGAGCAGGAAAATCATAAATCCTTAGGCATAGTATTTTAATGTAATCTTAAGATGGACTTTAACTGATTTTCACTTTTGGGCATGGTATTATAATGATTTGGAGTTAAAGTGGAGATTATAGTTAATCTCCTATATATGTGTGTTGAATTATCATGGATATAAACAGTAATCTTTACTTTAACTCTATCAAAACATTATGATACTAAGCCCAAAAAAGAACATTATTTAAGGTCCATTTTAAGCATACATTATAACACTGGGCTTAAAACTGATAAATATATGATTGATAACTTTTTATAATAATGAGTGAGTACAAACAAAATATTTAATAGTGTGACATATATAGAAAAAATGTAGGAAATGACATGCTTCAGTCATGCCCGCCAGAGTTCCGGCACCTGTATAACTGCCACTGCACACCTCCTTTTAAGATGCTCAGTTGGCAAGCGAGTGGTAGCTCTACTTGTATCTTCTCCAAATATTTGGTGTTATAGTTTGATAGGCTTAAAGTAGCCACCCAGAAAGAGGAAATGATTTTTTTCACTTTTGTTTGTTTATTGGGTTTACTCAATGCCCATTTTCCTAAGTTTTAAGACTGATGAAGGAAAGCTAACGTTCTGATACTAAAATAGTGAATGTGTGCTTACAATGCAAAAAGTGGACAGGTAGGATATGTGTAACGTATGAAAGTGGAGAGTAAAGATAAAAACTACTTACCAATTTCATGGAAATAGGAAGATAGATGGAAAGCAAGAAGAAATCATTAAGATTATATCACAATTGTGCAGAGTGATTGTAGTGATATGATTATAGAGATGAAGAAATAAGGAAAGGACAAAAGAGGCCAGAAATTAGGGTACACAAATAAGAATTGGATTGTGTAAGAAATTGACAGGATCAGAGAAAAGTATATGATATATCAGCAGCTCAAACAAAAGAGATAGTAGATGATGGAAGTGCAACGACAAATGTTTTAATCCAAGTACACACTTAAAGAGGAGAAACTGAGTTAGCAGGATACTGAGAGAGAACCAAGAAATTGGGAGTAATAGAGAACTCAATATTTTGTAGATAAGTGATGAGAAATGCATGGTTCACATGCTTGAATTTAGATGAATAAATGAAAGAGAAAAAGACTACAGCAGCCAGGAATCAAATCCGGATCTCCCACTTTCCAAACAGGTGCTTACAATTAGAGGGCAGAGCACCTGCCTGGAATGTGGGATTGATTCCTGGCTGTGGCAGACTTTTTCTCCTTCATTTCTTAATCTCAATATTTTGTGTTACAAGATTTTTTAAAAAAGGATGAAATACTATTGAGGATTATTCCTACAGGGAGATTACAGAGTTTTAATTGCCATAACATAGCAGTGAGTATGCTACTTTCAAATTAATGGTTCAAAAAAATTACTGAAAGATAGAACTGACTGACAGTTAACACATAAGTATGGCTTATATATATATATATATATTTCAAACTATTTCCTGCTCATTGGGAATGCAACACCTCAATTCAGTGCCATAATGGATTTATGACATTAGTATGTTACTACAGCATATAAAACCTAAGATAGAGATAGAATTTAGGAAAGGTGAAAGAAATATACAGTACCTAAGTTTTAGTAAAATATTAGAATAGTAAAATGGTACGTAGAGGATTTCAAAATCTCCATTGGAAATACACCATTTTTTTGAAACTTACATCCTGGTTCATTTTACAGATTTAACTAAGTTTTTATTAAAAGAGCAGCAAAAATTTACATTTACCTTCTTCTTTAATTCCTCTGGAGTAGTATTTTCTTCATATGGAATAGGTTTTCCCACATACGTTGTCAATTTTACAGGAAATCCACCATATATGGGGACAAATGGAAATCTAGTTACATTGTACAGCCACATCCAGAATCTATATCCCCAACTCACAGAGCAAAATGCTTCCCTCAGATTTTGAGTAAAGATGGGAATTATAGGCTGGAAATGATGAGATTTATCAAATTCTATCAAATGTCAATTTCCTAAATAATATGAGTGATTGAGAGAATACTCACACATTTAGCATCTAAAGCCACCTTGGCAAAACCTAGTCTTTTTTTCCACATCAGTTTGTAGTAAGAATTGCCAAATTGGGCTTCATAAACTCCACCAGGAGCAATGGCTAGCAAATTATTATCTTTTAGGACAGAGCTACAGGTAGATACTGTCCCTGGAATAACTTTGAATGCTTCCAGAATGATTGACCATCCTATAATTAAGGATAATTAGTGAATGAATCCATAGCTCATCTAGAGAAATAAATGTAGAAACTAATACTTCTATTAAAATCAAAATGAATGAAAACACTATAGTACCTGGAATTTTAAATAAAAATCGGTCTGCAACCGTGTGAATCAAACGATTTTTGAACAAAATCACCCTTGCAACGAAATAATACAGATCTATTGGTATTGCTCCATGATAATAAATAATTAAAGCTGAGCCTTCGTCAGGAATATTTTCCATGCCTTTTATCTCGTAAGCTGCAAAAGAAAAAGCGAGAAGTTTAGAAGAAAAATCTTCCTCCCTTTTCTCCTCCGAAGAATATCAAGAAAAAGTAATACAATGCCATATCCAGCCATGAGCATCCCAAATTGCAGCAATTGTATGTCTCGCACCAACCCAGAAGTCTCTTTCGTAGGCATGAATCAGTCGATATCTACAGTGGCAATGTCATTAATTAAAATTATTTTCTAAAATATCATCAATATGTTCCGTGCACGAATTACTCACCGATGGAGCTTGTATATGTACAGAATAAGGGAAGATAAATAAAATAACATCACTATTAACAGAGGTAAAAGGAATGTGATGAATAAAGGCGCTAACAGCCATGTGAGCCAAAGGGTATAGTTTATGTCAATGTAATCACCTAAAAAACGACCATAATTAATATTAGGAATCAGAATATAAGCATCACAACGTTTCAGAAATGGAAGCACTCTTACCAAATGAATGTTCTATGTAATGGGTTACATTGATTAACCGACTCTCCATGTTTGAGTAACTTGTACACACAGCTGATCGTCTTTAACTGCATAAATTTTTTCTCGATGGAAAATTTTGCATATAAATTATGCTAATAAAAATAGAAAATACTGAAGAGCTCATACTTCCGCTGAGAAACTTTGCAGGATACTAGATAATACAATCCGGAGTAAAACGAAAGAATTCAACGAAAAATACATAAGCTCAGTCCCTTTACTTTCAACATTTTCCATTTCCTCAGTGACTTCGAAGATTTACGTTTATGTGCGCGATACAGCATTCTCCTGTTACACCAAATTGTTTGTTCATATGTTTGATAGAGGTCTTTCAGAATTACCGCCATTGCTCGCTCAAGATAGTTCCGTCTAAATCGTCGAAATAGAAATGTAATTATAAACAAGGGAAAGTTTGACTTATATTTTAGGTTTTAGGCTTCATATCTGGTAAGTGAAACTTCTGATTCATTAATTCACTATAAATTTTATCGCGTAACCTTCTGGACTGATCGGATACCTATATTCTGCATTTGCGGTTTCCATTATTGAGTTTTCTTAGCATCATTCTGGTTCTGACGTTGTTATAGAGAAAAATTTAAGGTGAATAAAATGTTCTTGATGTTTATCGTTGGCTGCGTTATTGTTATCGACGTTTTAAGATGGTGAAATACGGAAAGGCATGTTATCAATCATCCTATGTCGTTATGCTAGCGAATGGTGTAGAATATCTGAATTATCTCGTCGGATCGAAGCAAAACTTATCCATGTATTTCAAGTCTTTCGTCATACTATGGTGGATCGTCCAAAAGTTGCTGTGGCCTTAGAGGTAAATGATCGATATCATTGCCGCAACCACAAGCTTTCATTTTGTTTGGGACATACCTTGATTTTTGGTTCGTTTATTTACTTTTGATATCACCCATTCATCTTGAGAATTATTAGATGCCGTTGCTTATGTTTATATTTACAGAGTATATCAGTTCATAGCATAGCTGTGCAATTTATGTTTATTATGTTTACTTTTACCCGACAGAGCCATGTATGACACTTATAATCTTTAGAAATCGAATATTATTCAGTATGTATTCAAAACATGGAGTTTTACATCCTCATTTAGGTAGTGCAATCTTCTCTTCTTATGGCAGGTAGAGTTCGGGAGTTATCCACCGTACAAAAATGGTGAAAGAAGAAGACTGTCATCCTCCAGTAAGTTACAGCAAAGAACTGCGGAATCGTTTTGTTTTAAGCGATAAAAGCAGAATCGTCCACAGGCCATCGTCAATTAGCCCAGGTATGTGACGAGCATTTATATCATTAGCTCAGAGGAAACTTTTAATCAGAAATCGATTAATAGGGTGTAACTATGTTAATGCTGAAAGAGATTTCTTTAGGAATCGATCGTGATTCATTGGTTAACTGTTTTTTGAATCTCATCATTATAATTGTCACGCATTGCTGTTTTGAGACTTTTATGCTGACATTATAACCATTTTTAATATAATCGTCGCCGTCCATGGGCAACTCACTTTATATGAGTTCTTAGGAGTTGTCACCCATTTATTTGTTATATTAGCAAAGTAACTTCTCTACGGGTCGATAGCTCTGTGATTCTAGTAATTGACATTTTCATTCCTTCATTGAATTTTCACATTTTCCCTATAAGTTTGCCACATTTTAATGGGCTTTAATAGCAAAATAGGTCAAATCTCTAGCATACTTACAGAAATTTACTATGTTTTGTGACTTAAAACTTTTAGGAAAACTGTTAAATCGCAGTTTGTTGAAGTTTTAGTAGCAAAAAAAAAGGATGAGAAAAATTCTGGTTTTATCTTAATTTACTGATCCTGCTTTGTGGTGTTTGTGATTGCTTGATTTAGGAAATTCTTTGGAGGAAGGATTGAGAGTTTTAAGTAATGTGATGATCTTTTATCAAAAAGAATCAAAAGATTTGCATCATGTAATGCTAGTTGTATGTAATTTCTGTAGAATAAATGAGGTTTTGATAACTATGTAATACCCTTGTGAAATTATCCTCTTTTTCTTTTGAAGCTGAAAGTTGTTGCAATATCATAAATGTATAGCACAAAAGAATTGTGGTGGAAAGTAGTGTGCCCTCTTCTCTTATTTGAACACTTTTTCTTTAAGTTCTTTTTCCATTGATTTGAAACTTGTGGAGTTTATTCTCTATTGTTTATCCTTAAATGTTTTCTCAATTTGCATATCCTTTAATAGTTTATTTAGCACTGTTATTTAAGATTGATATTTTTATCACAATATAGTTTTACATTTTTCCCTGCTACCAGGCATCTTTTGTCTTTAGTTTACTACATTTCTATTCTGTTCCTTAGGATTATCCTCATTGGTTATCTATATTACAGAATGATATCTCATTAAATTCAAACTATCACATTCTTGGTACTTTTCTTCTTCTTCTGCCATCTTGGTCTCAGCTTACTACTTACTTCAACTTACTTCAAGGAAGGAAACTGGGTCTCCCTGGGTTCGATTCCCAGTCTCGTCAGGCTTTTTTCAAGTCCAGTCTTCCTTGGGATTTTTCCTGGGTGCGCACCATCTTGCACTAGATCACCCTTACTCATTTTCTACTTTTACTTCAACTTACTTACAACTCAACTACTCAAAAGGAGTATATTTTTTAAGTATATTGAAAATATCACTTAGCTTTCTTACTGATGAACATTTGTAGTTTCTTCTCCAGAAGATTATGCTCTACATTTAGTATCAGGGTATCCGAAAGTAAGTTTTGATGCTGCAGAAAATCAAAACTGTTTACGAACAAAAGTAATAGGTCTTTGTTTACTTTTGATGTAACTTTTTGTTTTCCGAGAAATTTTTGGTATCTTGGCTACTGCTTCTTTATTCCAATGTCATACCATTCTCTTCAAACAGGAATTCATAGATGCAAATCATCAAGTGCATTGTGTTGATTCTTTGTCTATAATTACTTGATAGCAAGTGTAACAGATGTAAATGAAAAATACATTTTTGGCAACCCTGTAACCAAAAATCAATGAAATATATTCTGTTCATAAAAATATTGTAGCAGGAACATATTTGCTTTACAAGAATGCTTGTGTTATTAAGAAACAATTATGATTCCCAGAAAAGGTTTCTTAGGCCTCTCCATTATGAAAATGAAGCTCTTTTCAGCTCCATCAACCTGACAGGAATGCAGTGCAGTGGTTCATGGAATTAAATAGAAATTATAATTTGTCTATCTTGTACAAATGAAGGATTCAATATGTGTAATCATTCATGCAACATTGTGTTTTTTTTTAATTTTAAATACGTTAAGATTCCGTTATCTTTTGCAGTAACAGCAAGGTTGTACAGAAGTTGTAGAACAAGGCAAGCATTGCGTGACCAAGACACACTCTATGAAGATGAGTTGGTGCAGTTGGGTTTGGATGATGATGACCAGATGTACTCTCGGCCACGCAGAACTCATAGGTCTGCTAGGCATGTCTCACGTTCACGGAGGAATACTCGCCCCCATTCCATTATGAGGTCTATGAGGCCTCAGAGGCATAGCACTCAGATTCTGGAGGTGAGTGATAGGGCGAGACGCTCTCTTAGGTCGGGAAGACACTCCCTTCCCAATGGGCTGCCTCAGCAGAGAAGTGGGATGGCTAATGGACACATGAGCACACGAGGAAGTAGAAGAAGAGAAGGGGAGGAGGAAGAGGAAGAAGCTGAAGATGGAGAAGATGATGAGGGGGAAGAAGGTGAGGATGAAGAAGAAGAAGCTGAAGAGGTGGCTGATGAAGAGGACAGTCATGAAGCTGAAGGTAAAAAATACCTTACTTCTGTTTTCATTGAATAGAAGTTGTGAGAGAGAATTTTATAATTCTAGTGTTCAGTACAATTAACCAATTGGCTTTTTCAAATTCCTTTCATTTGGTAGTTGCTATTTCTTTCTGTTATAGTTTTAAATTGGAAAAAATATGAAATTGCGAATCTTATATATTTTGAAAAATTTGTGCCCAATTTGATCATTTCATTGTTATTAGATAATGTAAAGGACAATATCGTGATCATTTATTGTTAGAGTATTAGCAACAAAATTGAAATATCAAATATCAGATCTTCAATCCTTATGTTGGCAAGCTTCCTGTATTTCCAATACAGTTCCTTTACATATTCTCTCCACCTTCTCTAGTGTGATTTGATAGAGTAAAATGTTTCTTCAGTTATATTTTAAAGCAGACATTTTAATTTTTTTAAATGCCATTCCTAGTTCAATGTTTAGCCTGTGCATATGGCCAACCAGTTTATTACATTCAACTTCTCTATTTTATCACATTCTCCCAAGCACAACTCCCTTGCTAAATTTCTTTCCCCACTCAGCTCCTTGTTTATTACCTTGCACATTTTCTCCCACAAATCTTCTAAGTTTCTAAGACCATTTACCTTTTCTTTCTTTCATTAATTTCTTTGATTATTTCAGTAACTACTCATGGCTTCCTATCTTATTATTTACTGATAATTTCTATAACTATTTGGCCATTTTTCTTGCCTCAGCTTTTTACATTTCTCCAATCCTTTTCTTATGAGAAACTCCCATATAAAATTAATCTTTGTTCGTATATAGTATTATGACATACAAGGTCAGGTGGCAAAGAGGTTCTCATGAGCCTAACCTCGCTAATCTATCTTATCTTCCAATTCTAATGAACTGCATTAGCTCCTGTAAAGACCTTATTGGTTATGGGTAAGGTATCACAATTTATTTTATGATAGATTCACAAAAAAATTGCTTTGCTTCAGTTACCTCGCTGTAAGAGAAAAAGAACGCATGACACTTTCAGATGCAGAGCTGCACAGAATTGGTTCAGGGTGTGCCGGTGGCTCATGGGCAGTAGTTTGTCCTTCATTCTTCTAGAAGTTTGTTAAAAGTCTCTTGAAAAACTTACTTTCCCTTCTCTCAAAGATTCTAAACCTAATTTCATTGGCTTTTTTTGCCAGGGAGGCAGTTTCTAAATTTAGGATGAATTTTTCTTATTACTTTTATTTAGAAGTTAAAATCTATCCCCATTTTTGTTTCTATTTCCCAATTATACCAAAAGCTTACCAAAGTACTCTGGTTTACTGCAGCATCTTTGTTGGGAAGTGAAATCTTTATCTTGAAACTAAAAATTCAACACTTAGTATTATTACACTGCTATTTATAACCACCAAGGAACAGACAGTTTTTGGAAAGTTTAATTAAACATTGCTTCCCTTTTGGGAAGACAGAGTGGAAGAACACTCTTCTGGCTTTCCAAAACACCAAATTCATCATGATGTATGACTGTGACAAGAGATGGATGAGGCTCAGCAGTAGTGCACACCATCGTGAATATACCCTGAAAACTGTCGGCATTTGGCAGGGGATGTAAGCACCTAGCGTTTGAGTTGCTACTTAAGCTTATCGTTTCCACCTGTAGTTTGCAGAAAGAATAAATTCTTTAAATGAAGTCCTTGTGTCTATGTCTTTTATCTTACACATATTGTTGGATTGGCCATAAGTTTATCCCTTTAGGAGTTTCGCTTGAACTAAAAAAGTTAGCTTAAAGAGGCAAATGTGTCAGCCTTGTTGGGAGTGTGACAATCATCATGAACATTGTATAACTAGCTGAAGTGCCCATTGATTCTCAACAGGGAAAATAGAAGTTTGATTACGTATAGTATACCTATTTGTACATAACAGAAAATAATATGTCACATCTTAGTTTAGCCCAATGGGACAGGTTATCAAAAACAAAAGTTTTCAATCTAATCAAAATTATTATATTTTGAAGCCGAAATCTACAGTCAGCAATAATCTTTATGGGATTTCCTTCAATTTAATTGTAAAATATGTCAAGATTGTGATTGATAGACAAAAAGTTGCTCATTCATCACTACAAATTGTTTGTGACTATTCAAGTTAAAATCTCTGAAAAATTTCCTCTTCATATCGTCTTTTCTTGCCATTACTTCTAAATGGCCTTAAATACACAATGTATTCTTATGGGAAAATGCTTGAACTTGGAATCAATAATCACATTGGTATTCAGGGGGATGGATTGTTTACTACATCAAAATTTCACAAAAATGTTGTATATTTGATCTAAATTCTTGCAATTTTGAAACGAAAGGGATATTCCATGACAATAATAAGAATCTCTATTCAATCTCCCTTCTTTTGGTACTTATCTTGATTTTATACAACTATTCCTTCTAATTTAATTTTGCAGAAGAAATAAAATCTGTAATTGAAAAAATTAAACTTATGTGTATTTCTAATGGAAATCTATCTGAATGATCTTGGTTCAAACTCAGCAAAGTTATTGAATATAAAGGTGACAGTACTTCCTTACAGGTCTCAGAGAACACATATGCAAAGTTTGATGCAAATCAAACAAACTGTGTGGACTTCAATCTCAGAGAATCACAAACCCCAGAATTTTGGCTTTATATATGTAGATTGAATGTGAATTTTAGGCTAAAAGCAAAGTAATTGAGATTGTGACGAGCAAGAGAAACTGAGTTTGCTTTTATGTTTATGCTCCACCATAAGAGCCTCCATTCATTGGTTGATTTAAAGAATGTGTTAATTCCAGACAGCCTAAGGGTAATATTTTATGGAACCATTCATAATTTAAAAAGACACTATATGCACTTGTAACTTTATTTTGTGGTATTGTATAAATCATTGCTATTTAAATGTTAAAATCTTCTTTTAAGAATACTTGGTAACATCATGCAAAGATAATGAGACAATCATAGTGGTACCCATATTCATGTTGATGCTAAATTTACCTAAGTGGTATGTTGTTATATGCAAAATGTTACTTAGACTTAAAAAACTTACATAAACATTAAAAAAACAAGTGTTGCTGCAATAGTATTCTCTGTTATTATCTATTTAGTTGAAATGTAATTTATATTATGTATTTTGTGGAGAGAAATGTGAATCAGAAAACTTCTATTTCTATATTTTTTTTTACAATGGAATTGAAGGAGTTCGGAGAAGTACTCGCCGAAGGAAACTGCTTTATGACAACTTCAACACCAGTTGGATTCTTGGCACACAAAAGCTTCGTGGCTATCCAATGTTTGAAGACCGGCAGGAGCCAAGGGAGGAAAGGAAAGTGGAGGGAGAGGAATGCCAAAGTGACCATGTTAAAGAAGATGAGGAATCAGCAAAGAAAGCTTCAATTATGGAGCAAAACTCAGATGATGTAAGTATTCACTTATTGATTGGCTATAAAGGGTTCAGTTTGCAATTTGAACAGCTAAAGTTTATAATCTTCCCCATGTTTGAATGGAGATAGTTAATAGTAGTAGTTATTGGGGCATTTATTGTTAAATCAATAATTTACACTTGTTGTTTGAGAAAAAATTTGTCATCTTAGCTGTATAATGTTAACTTTTATTACGTTTTAAGCACTCTCAATTTTATGCGAGCTTCTTCAAATTCCTTCTAATTTTATTGGAGTATTTGGATTCTTACTTAAAGAAAATTGTTTGGGATAGAAGTCAGTGGTATTACTAAATGATTATTATTTAACTTAATGAGTCAGTCAATGACATAATGATAAGGCTGATCTGAACTTGTTTTAACCAGATGAAATTATTTTACATTTACTCATCTCTATGCCTATAATCAGTATCCCAATGGTCAAATTAAACAAAAATGTTGATGATATACTCACTGATGTATAGAAAATAGAATTTTGAGACCACTCTTCTAAAAACTGATATTCTTAGTTATCGATAAGTGGTTCCTTTTGTTTATAGGTTAACTCCTGTCAGCTTTGTGAGTCAGTCCACCTGTATTTTTGTAATCTTTGGTAGATTAAATTTAATGCTTTAATTACTAAGCTTTGTTGTGATAAATATGTGAACAGAAAGTAATTAAGTAATTTACTATTTCTTCATGTGATGTTTATTTGACATTCCCTTAGAAGAGAGTGGGATTTTTCTTTTGATCTGTTTCTCCTAAACATTTTCTGCAATGGAACCTTTTGTAACATTTTATATGTACACCAAGGCTACTTTGTTGGGTAGGTAAACCATAATGACAAATAAATTTGCAAGTAAAGATCAATATTCAGTGGTTGCACAATCCACTCGCTAACTCAAGAACACTAGTGTGTCATAAATGTTCAAACAGCTCAGCCTTTATAATTGCCTGATGAGTGTTTCAGTTTTCAGATATTTTCAGCTAATGTTTTAGACCAACAGATTTTCCTATTTCTCTTCATCCTCAAATGTGGAAGAAACCCCAAGTTAGATTCCTTGGAGACTTTCACCACAAATATTTTTCCCACCACCTATCCAATGAATACATCTTTGCCCAAATTCATTTTTCACCCTTTCAACAATTTTCCCTTCATTATCTCCACCTCTCCCCTGCAGGACTAAGTTGATTTCACATGTTCTGTTTCATCCTTCTTTCCTTTCCCTCCTACTCATGTGCCACCGCCATATTTATGGTCACTTCCTTATCCATCTCCACCCCCTTTCCTTTTGTCCTTGCCTTGAAAACTTTGCCATGCACCTGAAGATGGCATTGTGTGCCTAAACTGGTTGTGTTTTTCCTCAATTCGTGGTTTTGTTTTGATTGTACTGTTTTTATTTGTACTGTGCACTTGTACAGGTGGACATTGTTTCGTGTGATAGGATTCCACCAAGTATCATTGGACCAATTCTATTTCAGTCTCTCTCTCTGTTTTTGAAATCCTTTGTTGGTCAGGTGAGTGGTGGTTCTAACTTACCCACTTTATGGCCACTGTCATGATCAAAGCAACTGCACAATAAAGATATGGAAGGTAAATCCTTTCAAGGATCACAATTGAAGGATGGGAAAGAAGGTAGAACTTTTCACTTAGAGGTGGGCAACCTTACATTTACATATAAACCCTGCAAGCCGCCAATGGCGTGTGGCAGGGGGTGTAAAAACACCGATAATTTTCTCACACCTTAACTGCTATTAGCCTCTCTAATACTAGGAGGGAAAAACGATCAGAAGCAACTTTCCATCCTGGCAATCACCTAACTGAATTGCTTCTTAGTTTTCTCTCGGAGCTCACATGTTGCTAACTGGAATTACAATACCAGCTATCTCGTTGATAAAATCTGTGGTGATAAACTTTTCGAAAAGCTTTGAATTTCCCACTAAATTGAAGGAGGGATCGTTCTGTCGTGGTAGCTTAGAGGACAGAGCACCCACCTGGAAAGTGGGAGACCTGGGTCGATTCCATGTAGCATCAACTCTGCCTTTTAAACTTTTCCCAGTGTCATCATGCAACATTGCTGTAAATGTTTTGTTCCATGGAAAACAAAGTTGATGTACATGTATTGCTCTTCAAAATTTCATCCATGAGGAAAATTCCAGAACTCTGTGGAACTTTGACTCTTGTCAACTGTAAAAAAATATATTACAGTAATGCAATTTATTTTTTCTTCTGTGTATCCTAGTTAGTACATAAACTAGCATAGTCTCATTGGCTGGCTACTTTGAAAGCCAAGTGTTTTTTTGAAGAGACTTAAGTGGCTCTATCATATGAGAGGGTCACTATACTGTCTTACTTGTATCAAGAGATAACCAGAACTACTCAAATAAACCCATGTTGCTTATAAATTGCACTTTTGGCTTTTCTGGAAATTTTTATTTAAATCCAAATTCAAATTGATAAATTGCTTTATCAACTAAAGTTGAAGCAGAAATGCCTAAACTATTAAGTTGTCATAAAGTCTGTGGATTTCTACCTTCTCTCCAAAGAGATTTCTACCTTCTCTCCATGCCTTTGATTAAAGTATCAGGAATTGATTTATCCATGTTTGGTGATGCATTTTCCCCCCCCCAGCTGGCAAAATGTCAGCTTTCTTTCCTCATGTTTCATGTCGTCCTATATTTCGGCTGTATTTTATGAAACTCGACATCAGCTGTTTATAAGCAATATGGTGTTAATTCTTCTAAAACATTAAACATTTGAAAATATTGTCATGTTTTATCATTTTTTGTGATTGTAAGAATCATATTCTTTATGGAATGTGCTTCTTTTGTGGTTCTTAATTTGAAGTTGGTATTATAATATGTGGTAATGTGTTTTTCACAAAGATGTTACTATGTGCTTTAAAACAGAGACAAATACATATATGTATCGCTCACTATTCCATTTAAAGGTTTTGAAGCATGTTCTGTGTCATTGGAAATAAAAACTTCTTAGATGAATCTTTCTTATGTACAGAAAGTGTATTTTTAATGCTCTTCTTAACTGTTTGAGGTGTCTTCCAAATGCCTCGTGATAAAACATTCACATCTAAACTTGTGCCCTGCCAACCACCTATTGGTGGCTAGGTTTTTAACCCCAAGAAATTACCTACTTCTTTTGTATGTTATTATTGTGGATCATTAGTGGAAAGAATTTGTTTTAAAAACGATTCTTCCAATCCTCTCTCATTCATTTCAGTCATCAGCTCATGCTCTTTACCTTGTACTTTTCTCAAATTTCAAGTACAGATTTTCCATTCTGAGCATATGTTGTTTAAAGAGGGACCAAACAAATTTGAACTTCGCTGACACCATGGTTTTAATCATCCAAGGCATTCCTGATAATGTTTGTAGTAAATGATGAATAGATTAGATTAGGTTACTAACATGATTGTGCCAATTCCCTGTAATGTTCCAGGCACCCATAGCAGTACATTTTGACATAATTACTGTTGGTGCTACCATTTATTAACATTACTTTAGGTATCATGCAATTCTCTGTGAGGTAGGCTCTCCTGATCATAGACCATCAGCCATTTGTCAATTCGGTTAGCTATCTATATCCATTCATACAAAAATCCTTAACACTAATACCAATAATGCAGGTGATGATTGTGAAGAATGAGGAATATGCAATTCAGTTAGTCTTTTGATGTTTCCTGATACTTGTAAGGGGTGGTACTTAGAATAAATAGAGAAGAAAAGTAGGGTATTGCTTGTTCGTTGCAAACCAGCAATCAGTGCACATGTTGAGCAGCTAAAATGCTACTGCGAGTGCTTTTACCTATGCCACTATCACAAGTTTTGAGGAAAACAGTACTCAGTTAAGTACTTATAGATGGGGGCTCTTAGGTGGAATTTTTAATCAGTCATATCTCATTAGGGGATGGAGAAAAATCCATATAAAAATACAGTATCACTTAATTTTGATTGTTTATTATCCTAAAATGGTCTTGTTCTAAAATGGTGAAGCAAGCAAAGTACCACTCCATGTAAGAACTATGATATTGTTTTGTTTAATATTATTTTGCTGAAAGCAGTCCCAGGTTCGATTCCCAGTGGGGGCTCATGTGCGAAATGATAGCTGTCGAAGCACTTTTAACAATACTACTAATACTGCTTTGTTTAATATTTTATAAATAAAAGAACTACAGAGTTAGTCAGGTAACATATTAGCTGTTAGGTTACTACTTTGAAATTATGATCATCCTCCTCAGAAATTACTATGTATTCTGTCCATAAAATAATGAAACTGAAAACATAGCTGATGCGATGGGATGATTTGTAAACACAGATTATTTTAGTGAACCTTCAATCTTTTGATAGGTGGTTTGTAGTAAGTACCCTTTGCAACTGTTTGGGACATTCTTCTGCCTTTCAACATAGCTTTGGTAACCCATATAAAATTTAGAAGTACATTTTTTATGGTAGTGTCATAGTTATTGTATTGTAGTTACATGTTTCTAGAATCCCCCTGCAACATTCTGAAAGATGGCTTGCAGGGTACATATGTAGATGTAGATTTATGCTGAAAATAGAGTGATTTTTAGTAATTATTCTCATGAAGGTTATTTTTGTGAGAATGTTCAAGTGTAACTCTACCAATTTGAAGCTTCAAGGAAATTTCTATAAACATGTAAGGTTTGAGCTCAAATTTATCAGCTATGATTATTGTACTAAGTTTTTTCTTTCTTTATTTCTGGTATATTTGTGTAGTAAACAGTTGTACTCATCTATTACAAGGCCTTGTAAGTCAAATTAAATATCATGCATTTGATGACAATTCTACAATTTCCTCAATATGATTGGTTATTTTGGTTGTGGTTTCAGAACATTCTTACCTGCTGAATGATTTATTTGAGGAAATGAAATGAAGTTTTAGTCAATCATTTTCCTTTATTTTGCAGGAATGATCAGTTCTTTTATATTTGAAGCTCATGTATTTTGATGAAGAATAATTGTGTACTTTTGCCTTTTGCTGTAAAATAAGTATGATAGTGACTTCATATTGTTTCCACAGGCAAGATAATTTGAATCTTACATATTCTTTCCTTTTAAGAGACTTGAAAAATTGTCCGGCTTGCGTTCGAAGTCGGCTTCCAATCGAGCTAATACGGTATGTTGAAGTTTGGGTTTTGTGGGTGTTCTTTTTGCAATTCATTTTTAAATTTGACAATTTTAAACACTAGAGTTAAACATATTTAAGGGGAACTTTGACTCATAGAGTCAGCTTGAGCAATAAGCAAGCCATAGCTCATTATCTGCTTCATTCTGTGATGGAAAGTGAGTGCTTTATAGTATGTATTAACAGTTTTTCTTGAGTATTGTCTTCAGTGGAATAATGGAATAATGGAAAATTTTAAAGAAAGTTTTAATTAATTAAAGTATTCATGTATTTTTATAACCCTTCTATATTTTTTAGTGTCTTTGAATGGATATATTCTTGAAAGTTTGACTAGATTAGTTAGATTTTGAAAGTTTGAAATTTATTAATAGTATGAGTTTGGCTTGCCGTCATTACTCTGGCTGAGTCTATTTGAATCTTTAATTAATGGGATAACATGGTTGAGGATTAATAACTATCATTAAGGAATCAGTAGAACTAGCATGTGGTATCAACGAATTTCTTTAGTCCTGTAACATATGGATTTTATACATGGTAAATTTTAGAATGTTTTTCTACCCTCTTTAGTTGATGCCAGATTAACATTATTCTTGATTTCTTTGGATTCCTTTATAGTGTTATTTAATTAGTCACTGTAGATATTTTTAGTAATTACTTTCAGTGGTTCCCAACTGGTAGTGTGCCATCCAAGTAAGATTTTAAATATGATTAACATCTTTGTAATTACTTTTTCCACATTTTATTATTGGTTGATGGTTTTGGAAAAACTCTGAAATTGCTTTCTCCCATTAACCCTTTGAGCAGTGAAAACGTTCATGTACATCTTCGGGCCTCCTGACCATCTGGAGTATGATTGTTAAAAAATTATTAAAAAATATTATAAATGTATGTTAAACATGTTTACATAGATAAATAAGACCAAAACATGTTTACATAGATAAATAAGACCAAAACATGATTTAAGCCAATAAAACTGGAACCTGGCCCTAATTTAATTAAAAAAAAACTCATTCCTGGGGGTTAGCCTGCATGAAAAAAACTTACTACACAAAGGGTTAACATGCATCTCTTTTTTTGGGTGAGGGATTAAAACTAGTCTCATTTTCAGAAAAGCTCTTCTTCCAGGGTAATATTTAAACTAACCTCTTTTTGTGAAAGCAGTATTCCACACACTGTAGATTAGAGTATTCAATATATCTCCAATAAATTTCTGTACAATTTGCACCTAATTCTTATGGTAATCCCTGTCATTTTAAAAATGTATCACTAAAATTTTAGCATCATCAACCCTAGTACAATTTTAATACTTCTCCAATCCAATATATTGTTACTGCAATTTGAGTTTTTTTATTGTGCACTACCCCAATGCCATCTTGTATCTGTTCCTATTATAGTGTTCTTGGTATATTTTGCAGTCTAAGAAATATGCAACTGCAATTTTTACAGTCCTGCAAATGCATTTTTATTTGAATGGTTGTATTTCATTTGAATATGTATTATTCTACAAATTTAAATGCGTGGAAGTATCTTTGTAAATTAAAGGAAAAGAAATGTGGGTTGATGTCTAGAGAATTTCATGGTCAACGGTAGAAAAATGAAAATTTCCATGATTTATCCTAGGCTATTTAAGATCTAATCAAATTTGATTTGTTGTTTCAATTTATTTCTCCATGCTAATAGGTATACTTTGCATAGTTGTATCAGTTTCTATCTCAGTATTAAAGATCTGGGTCCCGTAAGTTAAATATTGTATATGAAAATTATCACTGCTATTGAAAGTGTTAAAATTTCTAATCATTTAACTGCTGAGATATTGAAATTTTTATTTTTAATTAGACTCAAAACCACTCTAAAACAATAGCTAGAATATGGTATAGGTGAATTTCTTTCCTTAAGTAGATTCAGTGGATCAGATGTTTGATCTGGTGTAGCCAATTTAACTATTACTTATTCATTGGTAAGGAAGTATGATCTTATTGAATTTCCTGAATACCTGAAGAACCTGAGTATTTTTCTGTTCCTTTTCTCAAAACTTAAATTATCAAATTATAAATTTAATCCAAATTTTTTTTATTTATATCAAGTTTCTGAGATCAATTATGAGTTCATGAACTGGGTGTCTTCAAATTTTGTTATTAATATTTCTTTCATCAAATGAAATTTGATACAGATTTGTGAAATCCTTTTCTTCCACTCCTCTACAGCAATAAGCTCCTGGATAGCCAAGTGGGTAGTATGTACACCTTCAGTTGTTTCAACTCCTGTTGGTGGACATAATGTTGATCTAGCATTGTGAAAAACGTGGGTAGTTACTTCAATTATCAGTTTGTGAGTTCAATCAGTCTAGAACAGGGTTTGCCATCCTGTGGTTTGCAGACCTCTCATGGTCAGAAATTTGGGCATTAATTGCAAGTTTATGTTTAAAAATTTATTAAGAATCCATTTTGTGTCACATAACGTTGATGAGCGAGAACGTAAATTTCATTTTAATTAAATGGAACTTTTATTATTATTATTGTACATATGTCTGTACTATTTACAAAGCTTACTGCTAGTGATCTGTGGGATACAAAATCTATTGTCAGTTAGGCCCAAATGGTTGGTAACTGCTGGTCTAAAAGTCAATAAGGTGTGGTGGAAGGTGCTTACCGAGTATCACCCACTGTAAATGCTGCCTGGCCAACATTTCATGTATGATTACTGTATTATGGATTTTTGGTGTAATCTCAAGATTGATCTCTTTTAGTAGATCAATTAGTAGTTGGTAGTCCTCCATGAGTATTTCTTCTGTGGAAATTCCCAAATTGATTGGGTATTTTTGGTTTCCTCAGAATGAAGAATAACCCGAAACATACAGATCTGAATATTTTTCATTTATTGTTTAATATATTTTCTAATGTAGGAATGAGAGGAGTAAATTTGCATATATTTGAGTACATTTCCAACCTTTGCAGTATAAGGTTAGATTAAATATGCTAGATTTAGTCTACCTTCACCTTCAAAATTTCATGTCAGTGATTGAGGAACAAATAACATAGTGGAAGTTCAGTTAAAATCTCATGTAAACAGTTTCAAATTATAAATCATCAGTCAACACAGATATCCCAAAATATCCTGCATAGTGATAACTTGGCTAATGAGTAAAACTGCTTCTGAATTTATCAGTGAAGCAGATTTTTCGCTGTATTTTGGACTTGGCCAATGAATGTTTTACTGAATGCAGTCAGTAAACAAAGCAGCAAACATGAATGGTCGAGCCATTCCAGTATCATATCTTTTCCATTTGTATGTGTAGCATAGAATTGAGCTGACCACATCACATAGGGGACTCACCGACCTAAATAGGTTGTTTAAACTCAAAACAGCAATTAGTAAGTAGCCTGATAATGTCACGTTTTGGCTAACAAATGTGATTCTGGAATAAATTTATTTTGTTAGCTGAGGTATCACTGTATTTGTATGTAAGAACTAGAAGTCATAATTGTTGAAAGTCATCATCATCAGTTTTCTGCCAAATGGCAGGTCCCTGGTATCATAGATTTAAAATAATTTTCTTTCCAAGGCTTTAGTTTCAAATTCTGCATATCCCTCTCTTCCTTTTACTTTGTTCAAAAGCTTTCTTCTCCTTCTCCCTCTCTTCATCTTTCCCTCCACCGCTCCCTCTTCTGCCATTTTGTTGAAAGTAGGAGTGGATAATTGGCTTTGGAAATATTGGAAGGAAGAGGCAGAACTATGGTAGACAAGAAAGTAGTTGTGCATTGCAAGGTTAGGATGTATAGAACAGGTGTGGGTGTATGTGGTGGTTGATTTCTACTTGTTTCTTTTAGTTTAATTTGGGACCATGTTGCTAATTATATTACAATTTGAAAGCTCAGAAAGATTTTGGTCTTCAACAAGTGTTCAGATAAGTGTGATGTGTCAATGCCTATGGCAAAGAACATTTATGTAACTTTTGCTTATTTATCTACTTTTATAATTGTAATGAAACTATCCCTTGCATAAGACGATTCCTAGAGTCTTTAGACTGTTCCAGAGAGGTTCTTTGTACAATTACTTTAGTGGATGGTGGCCTGTATCTCAGCTGTCTAAGTAAAGACTGGGCTGAATGAGGTTGGGATCCATTGCTTTGCATTTTCAATTGTTAATTTTGTGTTCAACTATATGTTAATGGATGTAGACTGGGTTGAATGCTGAAAGATACTGAATTCTTGTGTTATATTATTTCCTCAGTTCTATGAAGATATGTACACGCGAGTCAAGAGACATAGGCGTCCTCCAAAACAGCTGACATACCAAGACAAGCAGAGAAAAGCAAATGGAAAAATGGGTATTTAATTTTTATATGCTTCTCTTGTGTAATTGCTTGGGTTAATGACCTGCTTTGCTTTAACTAAGGTTGACACCAATTAAAACACCAGTTGCTATTTAAATAGGAGTATTTCAAATAATTAAGAATTTTGGGTTATTAAGAATTAAGATTTTAAATTTTCTTGTTTGATTCTCCAGTGATAGGTTTAAGAGGCTTCTGAATCTTTTGTATATTAGCATTGTCTTAATAAATTGACCAGGTCTCTGATGGTTATTATGGCAACACAAGCAATGACTCCAAAACCGTCAAAGAATTTCTTTGATGGTTTTGGAGCTTTTGCTTGTGTTGCAGCATTATATCTGGAAAACTATCAATTAATGGGTATATTGGATCATATCCAGTTGTGAAGAATAGTGGGAGAATTGCTTGCACATTTATGTTGAACAGTCTGGTATAATATTATTTTCCACTGCAATTTCTATTTTGAATAATTTTTAAATTTAGTTGCTTTAGGGTAGCAAATTACTTTGTCTCTTTGGGAACAAACAGCAAAATTTACAGTGAAAATCTGATTAAAAACTCTTAAGTCAAAGATCTATTATTACCCTTAAAAACTATGAAGCACATCTGAAATTACCATATCATGACAGTATTGTGTTTATTGTAAATAGTATGTATGTTTAAGAATGATTACATATTTAATCTAAGGGGGAACTAAACATGAAATTGAAATTATCTTAATAATTTTACTTTTGAACAGATGGGAGTGGCTCAGATTCTCAAAGGGTTGACTCTACAACTGATGATGGTGAAGACTTTGAAAACACATCAGAAGATGCTGAAGGACAGCAAGATGGAGGCGAAGAGATGGGGAGAGGGTGCAGGTCTAGGGGACGTTCTCATTCTATCAAGTACCGTTTACGTCAGAACAAGCCAAGGGTGGAGAGGTTTCAAGTGAATCCAGGTTGGCTTACACAAATTAAAACTTAGCGCAAAAATGATACAAACTATACTGATATGCATAGCCGTGCTGTCCTATGGATGCAAGGGATGCATCACACTGGGGCAGTCACATTAGGGGTGGCAACTGAAGCATAGCCAACCAGTACTATTATTACAACAACATTATTTACTGTTTTCTGTGTGATACACGACTTATCTGGGAAAGATTATGATGTGAAATAAAGATTGGCAAAGATATAAAGTAAAGATTTAAGGATAACTCAACTCAAGATGGGAATATTTTTTCAGTGGATTTGATTGAAGTTATTTTTGTTAAAATACAATTTTCATTAGAAACTTTCATATGTAGTAGCAAAAAAATAGATTTAGTAGAAATCATATTGTTTTAAGTTATGTACATTGGGATGATAATGATACTCGAAAGTAATGTGAACAATTAATACATGATGACAATTTACTGTGTCAGCATACAGAATATACATAATTTATTATTACTGATATTTTGACCTATGTATTCTGGGGAATGAAGTCATAAAACACTCAAAAGTTTTTCAAAACAATCCCAGGCAGCATTTCCAAGATCAATTGATAGATAAGTAAAGTTAAAATTTATTTTAAGGTTGTCTATGAAACTATTCTTATTTATTTTAGAAAGCAGTCTTTATGTAATTAAAGAGAGACCAATCTCTATGAGTGATACTTTTTTATGAGGATTTATATCTTCCTCAGATAGAATTGTATGGTTTCCAGACTGTTGGATGTTTAGAATGCTTGAAGCCTAGGGTGCTAAGATCAGATAAAGAACCTTTGATGTAATGATGTTGGAAAAAACCCACTTTATTATAAAGGAAAAAGAAATACACTAATTTTCAGTCAAGAGTTTAAACACTACTACTTGGTAGGTAAAATCATATTGAATATTAATAATAGTAACCCTATCAATTATAGTTTCTAATTAATAGGCATTACATTAATTATAGGCTTCTGAGTTTTTTATATATAATGCTAAACAATTGTTCCATGAGATTACACTTACTTGAGAAGGAGAATGTAAAGATCAAGTTCTTACATAAAGTGTGTACAAAACCAGAGTTATAAAAATATGTGGGAACATGTATAGTTTTTATTTGCGTGTTAAATTTCATCCTGAAATCAGCTACTGGATTATTCATTAAAATTTATACTTTCAATTCACATATACTTAAATTAATGGCATAAGTCACTGTTTACACTTATGCATGCACTGGGTATACATTCTAGTATAAAATGTGTATGATTGATAGTTTGTGGCATGTTCTCCTTTGATTGTCTCTTTTGAACAGCATTCCATTGGATAAGCCATCTAACTTGCATGCTTAGCCCCTGTGAATCATTCATTGGCTTCAGAGTTGATGTTAGAATATTACAAATTCCTTTATTGTTGCCATTAGAACCACCAAAGACATCTCGCTATGGAAGTCAGAACATTATAAGGCCTGCAGATGGAAATGCAAGCGATCATCGTCGTCACAAACGGCGATCCAGAAGGCACTACCATCGCCGCCACTGGAGGAAGGGCCGCCAAGGAGACTCGGATTCATCTTCTTCTTCCTCTTCAGAATCATCTGATAGAAGTCGCAGTGGGTCTCGCACTCATAACAGGTATATGATACTTCTTTTATTGCATTTTAAGCATCTATGATTCTATCATTTTCACCTAGTCATTTAGCAGTTACTCGAGACTTTTAGTCCTCATGGCCTTGCCATGTATTTTCAAGTTTAAAAGGATGATTAATCTGAACTTTGAATCTGAATATTTAACCTAATTTTGGATTCCAAAAACTATTCTTTATAATTTTCTCACTTCCAATTGTGATAATTCTTTCCACTTAATAATTAATGATAAATTGATAAATTCCTATTGATTGGATTATATGTAAAACTGAAATTTATGCAGTTTGAATGCTGTTAAGAATCTGTAACACTCCTTTGATACAGCAATAATTTGAGGAACTTACTTTGAGTATTCATGAGTCAAACCCCTGAAAGTAAAGATATGTGAGAATTAAATTAACCCATTAGCTTCCAAATGTGGTTATTCTAGGGTTAGTAATTTTCATAATTTTAAATGCATTTCCAGATTTATTTCTAAAATTAATCTTTGATAAGCTGATGGTTTTGATACTGCCGTAGTTAACTAATGGAACTTGCTTGTGGAATAAAAAGGTCACTTTACTAGTGTGAACATTTAGAGATCTCAGAGGTCGATTAATGCATCAAAAGAAAATTTCCAATACTATAGTAAAACTATTAATGTTGTATCCTTCATTTTACAAAATACCATTTGATATCTGGGGATGTTTTATGGAAGGTTGATGAAAATGTTAACTTTTTGCTTATCCTGAGCATTTGTTACTAACCAACTGGTCAGTGAGGTGCGCAAGGATTGTTGCTACCTCTTAGATGTCTGATTTTATCCAAAAATTTGGAATTAATAGACCTCATACCCTTTCAGTTGCTAAAATTGTATTTATGTATTGTTGTGTTTAACAGATTATAGTGTTCTTGTATATAGCATACTGTTTGATATTTTAAATATGTTATCTAGAAATACTGTGGACTGAAAGTAAAAGTATTATTTGCTGTTTCAGGTGTATGCCTATCAATTATAATTCTCTTGGAAGAGGAGTTGGAGTAGGTGGTGTTGGTTCAAAGAAGGCGCCTGCTGATGTTGATCCCATGATCTTAGATACTAGCGTTCGCTTTGAACATGTTGGTGGTCTGGAGGAGCACATTCGTTGTCTTAAAGAAATTGTAGTATTTCCAATGCTTTATAAAGAAATTTTTGAGAAATTTAAAATTCAGCCCCCAAAAGGAGTGTTATTCTATGGTCCTCCTGGTAAATATTTCATATTTTATTTATTTCTTTCTGTAGCTCTGAATTGAGATGCTTTATAATGATGCAAGTGTATTTATAGGAACGGGTAAGACACTGATTGCGAGGGCCTTAGCCAATGAATGCAGTCAAGGTGATCGTAGAGTGGCTTTTTTTATGAGAAAAGGTGCAGATTGTCTCTCTAAGTGGGTTGGTGAATCAGAACGGCAGTTGAGGTTACTTTTTGAGCAAGTAAGTACAGATATTTCAATTCTTCTGTCTTTATTCTTGTACAGCGACTTCCTAAAAATCGAACGGGTTTGCCCCTATTTATTTCTGCCCCGTAATATTATGCAGCCATTGATATAGAGTGTACACAATCTGGCAGTGCCTCAAGCCCACCCACCTGCAATTAAACCTGCTTTCTAAAGGACTGCAAGAAGGACATGAGAGGTAGGACGTTTTACAGTACATATGTTGGAAAGGCTTCATATTTTGAAAGAGTCTGTGGATGTGAGTTAAATAACAAAATTTTCCTTATTCCTTATCAAGAAACCCAAAATTTTTCCCCTCCATATAATTTCCTCATCCCTCATGTATTGAAATTATACTGCAATTATTACCTACATCAGGACCGACGCAATATCTTACGCTCCTAAGATTAAGATTTAGATGTTCCTTTCTTAATAGTCCTTCTATATCAAGAGATTGATGATTTTAAAACATGAAATGGAGTATTAAAAATTGCATTTTGAAATTTAACCTCACAGAATTTTTAAATTTACACATTTCGCAGACACAATTTCATGCTTTGTGGATAGTATTTTTTGAGCAGCGCTAAAGTATGATGCTCCATCTCTTTTTATTCCTTCCTCCTTCCTTTCCTTTTTGTTTCCTTCTTCTCCTTTTCTGAGGCTTATGCATTTTTGCTGTAATATCTACACAAAACTTTTAGTGATTCAATACATTTAGTCTGATGTGAAAATTCGCAAAATTTACCAAGTTATAATGTTTTTTCTGAAGGTGCACTCAGCTGGATGGGCGATTATGAGCAATCTCAAGTAATGTCAACATAACTGTTTAATTGGACTTTAAAAGGACCTATGTTAACTTTAATTGATAGCTTCAGCCATTTTATTTCAAAATGTTAACACATGGCAAGAATAAGATTGATTACAGTTTTAACCCTTGTATAAAACAAGTGCAACATAAATTCGTTCATATTTACGTATTTTAATAAATGAAAGAAGAAAGCCTTGCAGTTGGGAAATTGTGAGTTATCTTACGAAAACCTATTTTTGACTCCTGGGTTTGAACCTGAGCTTTCTCAGGGATAAGAATAGTTTCCCTTGGATTTTCAACTTCGTAGGAACACAATGCAGTTTTTGTCACACCTTTAGAGTAAAAGAAAAGCTCTGAAAAGCCATTGTTTGGAGCAGCTTTTTTGGAACTTTTCTTGAACTCCAATATTTTACTTTACTCAGTTGTGTTCCTTTACCTTACAAATTCACATCTTTATATCAAACAGGTTCTGAGGTAGATGACTCTAGTGAAATTTCATCCTCATGATGGCGATGATGAATCCATAGAGGATCTGTATGAATCACTTCTTAAAATCTATAAGAGTAAACATGACACCAACGTTTTCATAGGAGGAGATTTATATCTTCCTGGCATAAATTGGATGAACTTGTCTGCCACAAGTAACTGACGAGATAAATATACATTGCAGAAATCAATCTATTTATTCTGTCTTTACTCTTGAACAAGTAAATACAGAAGCAACTCGCATTACTACTCTTGGAAAAGATCACCATTCTAGATCACCCCTGCCACTAGCCATCATCACCTTGTGTCTTATATATTTTTAGGAAAGCCAACTTTCCTGTGTTAAAGGAGTTGATTACGAAGTAAAGTGATCCCCTTATTAAATGCATACAGAATAATTCAGTAGATGATACCTGTAGCTGGTACGAGCTTCTCCATGTCCTTTGCAAAGGCACCTCTGGATTAGTTCTGACAGAAACTGTTAGAGATTGTCAAGAATCACGATGGGTGAAACCAAAATTGTGCCCTCTCCAAAGAAAACAAAGGTCATCACATTCTCTCATGAAGTCTTCTGCACTTATCTTCAGAGAGTACGAAGAGCAGCTGCGTAAATATTTAGATAGCAAGATTGCAGCCAACATTGAGGCCTGCAACGAATTCGATGCATATAGATCTGACACATTACACAAATCGCTGGAAAATAATCCTGAGAAATTATTGTCTTATGTTCGCAAGACCAGAGGCAAGCAACCGACCGACGAGGAAGAATTGGAAATATTTTCCCGATAAGTTTGATACTGGCTAATTAACAGATATTTCTTTACCCCCACCATTTCTCAACCCCTCATCCCTTCCAAATAAACATTTGCACACTGCCCCTTCCCCATTTTGCTTGTAAATATAATTATAACTTTGCCTGATGATGCTAGCAAAACATGTTGCTGCATTAAATTAGTGGAGGAAGTTTGCTATGAAGATTTTTATTCCCATGATCATGCATCAGAATGTAACCACATTTTATATTAAAATAGTATTGTTTTCACGCATTAGAATATCTGAGAAACACAATTTCATAGGGAATTTCCAATTTTCCTCCTGGCCAGTTTTAGAAAACCAATCGGAGCAGCATCCTTTTCTTAATTGCACCTTCTGCTCCCTCCATGATGATCCTTCCAAAGTTTGCCCCATGGTAGTCCTCGCCTTGCCACCTGCAGCAACTGCAAGTTACATTAGACAAAGGAGAGGTAAGGCTCAAATGAATGGTAGAAAAGCACTAGCTGGTCCGCTATACAAATCCTCCATCCATTTGGTCCTTTGACCTACATCTCCTGAATAGCACACAATAGAGCGATTTTGATCTCGAAGGAATGCACCAAAAACTGGAAAGATTCCACTTTGAACTCCTGAAGGAATGGGTGTGGGTTTGATTTAAATAACAGAGCAGATTACTTTAAATAGCAGATCTTTTTGATTCCCTTGAGAAGTCCGATTACAAATGATAACATGCAAAATTTGTATGGCAGCACTCTTCTGTGATTTTTATTGGAGGAATAGGAGCTCTGCATCCAACATCTTCCATACTTAAAAGACAATCCATAATTTCTGTGTCACTTTTTTGAGGTCACTCTGATTATGCACATGATATATGGGAGTTTGCAAAATTATGCGAGTATTTAATGTCTCCTACTATACAATAGTGAATTTAAAATAGGAGGAATCCCAATCTGTCGACTGGAAAGTGGGCTCTGAGAGGCCCAAGGTGACGACTGAGGAAGAGGATAGTTGCATTGCTGATTAAGTTCGACAGAATCCTTTTTCAACTGTTGAGGAGGCTGTTGGGCTTTCCATAAGTCCCCAAACAGTATGAGGAAGGCTCTGAATCTCTGGGCTTGGAGCCATACGCGTGGATGTGAAGGAGATTCTAACTGATGGACATATAAACAAGCACGGCTGGTCTTCGACCATAAATACATATACGAGAGAGAGAAAGTGCCTGACCGTTATATTGCTGGGGGGTTGGCCTATGGCATTGCCAGATTGTGAACTCTCTGTACCAATGGCTGCATAAGATCACAGGGTAGAAATATTTAGGAGCAAACCCATTAGATTTTTTTGAACCGATTGTACTATTTTAATCTTTTAATGGTCAGGTTTTCATCGTCTTTTGCTCTGTATGGATACAGGTTAAAAATTTAGCAATCATCTCAATAAGTCAATTTAATTAATTCATTACAGTTACTGCAAATATCTTTAAATCAGCAATATTGATTAATGACAATATGATGACAAACCATCATAAACTTGCATGTAAATTACTTACAAGTTAATTACTTATATATGAGGGGGGGAATTAGTCTTGTTATAAGAATTCTAGCTACATATTTATCCACCAAGGTTTAAAGGGTTAAATTACATATGAAACAAAAAAATTTAGTTTCAAATCTTTCTATAAAGGACTAAAATTTGAACATCCTGCTGTATTAATGTTTTTACTTCTATGTAGTACATTATCAAAGTAAAACTCCATTGGTTAACTTTTCTAACAATGCCAAAATTAGTATTCTCTTGTAATTCATAGTTCTCAGAAAGAACTCCGTTTTCTAACCAGTCTGATTTGTGCCCTTAGTCTTTATGGCACCTGATGTGAAAAAATACTGGAAAGAGGATTTATCTAAAGAGTTACTAAATTTCAAGTAACAATAATTTCTCCCCAAGTGTATCACACTTGATGTCACTATCAAAAGCCCTTTATCAATCTCTGTTTTATAGCTTAAAATGTGGGTCCAAACTAATTTACTTCAGTGAGTAATTATTGTCAGTTTCATGTTGAGGCATATTTAGTTTCTACTTATTGATTAGAAATGATGTGTTTTTGATACAGAATAGGTATAGTGTGGGATGTAATGTAGGAATAATTTACAGTGCTAAATGATAATTCCGTTAGGAAATAGATATCAATAAATGTATCCATCTGGTGAGTGGTTTTGAAGGTTTTTTCAAGATCTATGAGATCAGTTTTTATGGATTTCTCAATGTTGAGATCTTCCTTGTCCTTCATGTTTTAAAGCATCCATTATCTGAATCTTATGATTCCACTGACCCATTATTTCATTGGTGATCAAAAATGTGTTGCTTTGATTATATCTCAGGCATATCAGATGAGGCCTTCAATCATTTTCTTTGATGAATTGGATGGGCTTGCTCCAGTGAGGTCGTCTCGCCAAGATCAGATCCATGCCAGCATTGTAAGCACTCTTTTGGCATTGATGGATGGACTGGATAGCCGTGGAGAAGTGGTTGTCATTGGAGCCACCAACCGCATCGATGCAATTGACCCTGCTCTCCGCCGCCCAGGTCGATTTGATCGTGAACTTTATTTTCCTTTACCAGCTCGTAAGGTATGGCACAAATAATTATGAATTCTTGTTGCTGAATTCATTTATATGCTTAAGTACAATATAGAGGGTAATGGAGACACAAACCTTTTCATTTAAGGGTTATGTTTTTGAAGTAAAGCTGGTTATCCAAATGTAAACTAATGTGTCAGGTTTTTCTCATAGTCAAGAAACAATATTTGTTTTCTGTTGTTTTATGTCATGAAATCTCATGTTTTTTATTCATTGTGCTCTATAGAATAACAAGATACAGACATTTCCTGGCTTACATAAGTGGACTTTTCCTAGATTCACCACGTTATTTGAACTTTAGGTCAGACCCGAGCTACTCACTATGATAAAGTTGAGTAAATTAAAGCTGCACTTCTGAGTTAGAATTTCCCATACACTTATTGGCCACTTGAATTTGTAATGTAAGTCTTGGTTTATGTATGTCAAACTTACATTAGTTGGAAACAGTTTGTAATGACTCAAGTATAATTTCTCATACATTGGTCTGAAACAATTTGGCCTCCTTGGCAAGATGGTCTCTTTCAAGTGTCTTGTGTGTAAAAAAACTCTGTATACTAGTTAATGTTATTTTTCATTTTGAATACTTGTCAATGAAACTATTTCTTAAATATTTGTATTAGGTACTAAAGCCAAGTTCAATACTATTAGCTACAGAATCTGTTGTTATGTTTTAGGAATGGGTTATATATTGGCGAACAGTCAAATTTATGAATGTATTAAAAAAGAAGAAAGAGTGATTTACCTGATCTTTAAAGCAAGATACTTCATTATGTTAAAACTACTGGTTTTGTCATGTACTTTGCTTACTATTTTAAACACTCACTGTACCATTTCAGGTTTCTACGTTTAAAATGAAGAAAATTATTCAAACTTCAAGTATTTTGTGTTGTTTCATTGTTCTAAATTGCTTTCTAATCATAATTTATAAATAAATAGAAACATTATTTCAACAATGACTGAAACATAAAAATGTTTCGTAGTTTCAGTACAATGTCAAAGGCAGAGATCAGAATAAATTTATTAGTCTAATGAGGAAGCATCAATTTTAAAAAGCCTTTTTTTTTAATGATAAAGTAATACTTTTGGTTCATTTGATTTTCTTTTAAAGCTATTGGAAGTTATGTAATGCTGACCAATTCTTTTGTTAATTTTTTAAATTCTGTTACAAGTAAAATTTTCCAGCTCTGTTTTGTAGTTTGCAAGGAAATCATGGTAGTTTCTAATCTTCAGTAGGTTGTCACAGATGGATTTATTAAATTTTAAATACTTATATTATTCTAAGATTTTTTATACCAAGTGATGAGTTTTAATCTTCTATGTTGTAACAATTTTTCAGGAAAGGCAAGAGATTCTAAAAATCCATGTTAGTAATTGGGCTCAGCCCCCTACCCCAGATCTAATGTGTTCTCTGGCAGAAGGAGCTACTGGTTACTGTGGCTCTGACCTCAGGGCATTGTGTTCAGAAGCTGTGATCAAAGCACTACAACGAAGATATCCTCAAATTTATAGATCAAGCCAGAAATTGCAGCTTGACCCATCTGCGGTTCAAGTAAGTCATACCTTCCCACCAAAATGTACGCTAGGTTATCCTTTCATGTTAGCAAGTGCACAATATGTAGAGAAATTACAGCAGTACCCGTCAAGTTGACCACCTCCATGTAGTGGGCATCTGCTTGATGTGACCAGTTTTTATTGGTCCCACAAAGTAATATGAATGACATCAAAAATTTTTTGCACATAGTGACCACGTCTCTATTGTGACTATATATATCAGGTAGTCTATTTATTTTCATACCAATTTAAAATTTCTTTCTCAACTATATTCTAAACTTAAATATTTTGCAAAAAATTAATTTTATAGTTCCTTTAAATAAGGAAAACTAACATCATACAACCTAATCTTGCTATAGTGACCACCTGTCTTATGTGACCTCTTTTGGTTTGTCTCATGAATGGCCACTTCATGCAAGTTTTACTGTGGTGTGCCAGAAAAGAATTTTAGATTTCATAAATTATGAAATGTCTGTCGTGATTATGTTAGTAATTTTCAGCAGGTTGTGTACCGGTTGTTCTCAACTCTTCCCTTCACAGGTAGAAAAGCGTGATTTTTTGGAAGCCAAATCTGTGATTGTGCCTGCATCTCATCGTGCTGCCAAGAACCCTGCCAGACGATTGTCTCTGCTCATACATCCTCTTCTCCATGAAAGTTTACTCTCAGCTAGAAGGGCACTCATTTCTGTCTTCCCATGGGTGATATCTTTGTAAGCAATACCTTAATTGCATCATGTGTGGAGCTCCATTTATTAATGTACATTAGTTCTTCCATTAAAACAATTATCTATCTGAAAAACTTATCTGAGTATGCATGTACTGTGAAATCGAAAGCTTAACACTTCAGGAGACTGTTGATTCTTAGATAATGATACTCAAAAGTAATGTGGCCTAGTAACTCATAATGACCATCCACTTTGTCAGGATATGGAATATACATAATTAATTGTTGCTGATGTTTTGTGTCCGATGTAAGCTGGGAAATAGTTAAATTCTATTTTTTCAGTCTCTTAAAATAATTTTTACCTGCAAATCAGGAATTGTATGGTTTTGGTATTTAATTTCAAGGGGTGGCAAATTATGTGGATAGCAGATAGTCTGGGTACAGCTCTGCCCTTAACTATAGGCAATATTAACCTTAACTGGGGGCTAATTTTTCCTTAACATTCGCAGGATGGGGAAAAATTTTACTGAATTCTAAAATTTGAATTCTATTTTCCTTAATATATCTAGTGATAATGTGATGATCTGTGATTTTTATTTTGAAAAAATTTAAATATTAACAATTTTATCTTATGATAAAAATTATAGAAATGAAGAATTTTAAATATTTTTTATTGAGAACTCAATCAATTCTAAAAGTTTTTTTATTATCTTTTATTCAGTTTATATCCTTTCTGATAAATTTTATAATTTAAAAATGCAAATTTCCAGAAGAACAAAGAATTAAACAATTGCTTGGTTGCATATCTTCAAGGGGCACATGCAAATTATGAGTCGAGCTTACTTCCATTATTCTTCCTACAATTGAAAACAAAAAAATAAACGTTTGGCACTTACGCTAGGCTAGGCTGCTATATTTCAGGCCATTCTTCTCCTCTCTGAGGTAATTTGTTTATAATATACATTGTAGGATCTCAGATCAAAATGTAAAGATTTTGTTTTGAGGGAGCTAGGATAACTGATCTCGAACGTTTGTATAATGGTGATCTTAGTGCATTGGGGGATAAGAGTCCTTTCAAGGTTCTCTAGCCTTGTGCCCTTCTACAGCTGTCCCTTTTATGACACTTACGGGACATTCAAGTGTTTGGAACTCCGTCGAAGGCACGTGGGTGGCACGCTATTGGCCCATAGCAGGCAAACTCTTGGTAGGCTTGGTAGCGTATGCCCAAAAATTTTTCAGCGAGTGAAAGTTACATTTCACACATCGATTTTGATTTGCTCATAAGTTCATGCCATAGTTTTACCAAAACCAATTATTACGACTGCTTGAACTACTGCTTTGAAATCCTTTGTAAAAATATCTCGCACAATATTGTACGCAAATGAATGCTGAAAGTAAATGCAGTACTCATCAGATAATTATTTTTTTGCGGGATCCCCTACATCAAGGTGTATATATTTACACTGTACACAATTTACAGTACATTTTCACCGTACAAAATTTACACTACGCGCTGGTTGCGCTGAATGTCAGAAGTCCTTTTCTGCATGGTATACCCGGAAGCAAGGAGCAGCACACAGCCACCCATTGCATCATTATAATAAATGCAAACCTCTGGTTTCATCTTCATACCACCCTTTCTTTCTTTTACCGACTTCATTTTTGCATCGTGAATACTGCTAAGCATATAAACATCACTTCTGTCTCGCCTTTTCAACACCATCAACTTTTTTCGGAATGCCGCAACAACTTCTCCTTTTTGCAATTTTGTATTCGTTACATCTTTTGGAAGCTCCTTGCGATTTCAACAGACAGTTCCAACAGCATCCGTTTATAGTATAATAAGTAAATCAAAAATTTCAGGGATGCTATAATAATTATCTAAGCCTATCAAATGCCCTTTATTCAGAAGCTTTTCTGATAAATTTAGCACTATTTTTGTAGGTTTGGTAAAGTTTTCAAATCAACACCTATCACATTTTTAAAATCAGTATCCTTTCCAGTATATGATAATGTTCCATAAATATCCTGACTTTGCCTCACAGAGTTTAAAAGATTGCATTCCAAAATGAGATATTTTCTTAGGAATAAAAACTTCCCATGACAACTGCCCTTTCCACGGAAGTAAACTCTCGTCTATAGAAATTTTAGCATCGGGTTTGTAACCCTCTGAGAATTTCTTCAGTAAATAATTTAACACAAGATTTATTTAAACAATATTATGAGCTCGCAATCCTCCAGAAAAACTCGAGAATGACAGTAAAGAATAAAATGGTAGCTTTGGGTGGTATTATCCTGAAAGGTCGAAATTTTGGGGAAGACTGTCCTATGTATGAAGATGATTCTAATAAGAACTGAAAGAAACACAAAGTAAAAAAGAATCTCGTAAAATGGCAGGACCAACAAGAAGGACAAGGATTAAGATTTGGCATCTAAAAACGCTTTCACCATCGAGCGAGGGATTATTTTGAAAAGCGCGTCTATAGACTCTCCCCGTCCGGCGAGTGACACGGAGGCGCGTCTATAGATGCTTACCCCAGTTAAGGGGTTAATGGTATGTTTTAAGTCTACCTTCAAGCAATGTGGGTAGCTAAGGGTTTGGTTGGCCATCTGTGCCTAACATAGCAATGTCTGTTTGACACTGAGGCATACTATCCCACTTGCTTTCAATTCACAATACTTCTTTTTGTCTATTGATGCCCTGCATAGATGAGGGCCTTAAGCTTTCAATTTCACTCTACATTTGACTTTGATCGGAATATTTTAATTCATTTCCAGACTTAAACCTCAATAAAATATAAGAAATCCAAGAGAAATTCTGGAAAACAAAATCATATGTAAAATGTTTTTCAATAGCCTGAGAATGTGCCAGACTAAAGGAAGGAGAAGAAACCAATGAATTTGAACATCCATCCCCTAACTGGTTATTTTGAGAATTCAGGATTTCAAAAAATCCATCTCCAGTAATCTTACCCTTAATGTAATATAAATGAATAATGCACATATTTCATGCATTTGATGCTGTATGCTTAATTTATTTTAGACAGTTTTATTGAGTGCTTGTTGTAGATGTATCCTGTTAGAATTAAGTTGATATTCATGTGCATGTGACCAATTCTGAATTCAATTTCTTTGTGTGATTATTTTTAGAAATTCTGAATTTTCTGCTGAAGATGATGCTATGCACTTGCTGTCAGCTAAGGAGAGGATGCAATTGTCATCTCGCTTCCTCATTGTGGGTGATACATCTCAGGGCCACACTACGCACTTAGCTCCTGCACTCTTGCATTCCTTTGATCATATCCGTGTCCATACTTTGGATATTTGCACACTTTATGAAGAAAGTGGCAGGTCTGCTGAAGAAGCTGTCATACAGGTAACCTCATGCGCCTTTGAGAGTTTTGATGGTTTTGCTCTTTTTTTTGCTGCAGCTTTTGACAGAATTTTTTCTTACCTTCTTTTCCCACAATTCTCATTGTCAAGAAGAATAATTTATGTAAACATGAGGAAAGGGGTTAGACGTGACTTTGCATATAAAGGTATGCTGCTAGGAAAATTCCCAAGGAGAAAGAGTCACCACCAAAGTCTGATGGGACAGGTACTCACACGTATCAGGAACATTTTTCATGTCCATTCCCCCTTGGGATCTATGTAAAGTCTCTTACTTCTGTCTCTATACCTAATGTTATGCAGTTATGAAGAAGATAGTATTCAGTATCTTTGCTATGTCAGTATCTCTACTCCCTGGGTAATCAAATATCTCATGGTATTTTTCATGTATATGTATACTACTGTTTAATTTTCTGTTAACTCAAATTAGGTTTTATCAATCCTCCCTTTTGACCATCTGATAATATTGCTAGTATTTGCATAAATAAGTATGCTTAAGAAAATTTGTTCCTAATTACAAAAGATAAGATGGTCAATTTGCACTTGCATTCCATGTAACATACTGTAGTGGGGGTCCACCAGGGTGGTCTATATTCAAAGGGGAAATTTTTTTATGAATTTCTTTGGGAACACCCCCTAAATTTGTTCTATATGGTCAAAAATTGTGTAAATTATTCTTGTTATTGGATTACTGAAAGACGCTCGGCTTCAAACTTAAAGTTTATACATTTCAACATTTTTGGCCATTTTTTTGTCATTTCAGTTGATTACGGAGAGTTCCCATCTTTTAATTTTTCTCATACTTCTACCAACACAATACAATTAATAGTTATTTACTGAGGTTTCCCCAACATATTGATAAAATCTACCCTATAGGTAGAAGTACTGATGCTGAACCCTCAACCCACCCCCTAAATATTTCTCCCAAACAATTAGGAATAGCTCCAGAAGTGAATGTAGCTTTCAACTCAACTGGTTATTCTTCTTGTTACCTTGCAACTTAATCATAGCTGCAAGATGCATCAATTTTTTAAATGTGCCAAACTATCTTTCTCTAAATCATTATTGTTATTATTTGTATGATTGGACTACAGATGGGCTCCAGGCCAGGTGGTAGTCATCTTTTCAGGGGAAAAGGAAATACAATACCTTGCCTGGTATTCACCCTAGTTGTACTTTGTTACATTTCAGCCACCATCATCTTCTTTGGATAACCTGACATGTAATGAATTTTAAGACTGTGCATCCTGTGTATAACTTGCCACCTTTGACTTTGTATTCATGAGTTTCTCAGACATTGTGGTTACTTCTTATCTCCTTCACCTTAATTACCCTTAACCCACGCCTTATGATTCCTCCCCCAACCCCACCCTCTGCTCCTCTCGTTACCCTTCCCCTCCCCATCCCCCCACTCCTCTCATTGGCTGATTCTACATTTGGCTTTGTATATATTCAGTATCATGTTTCCTTTTTGTCACCTGATGATGTAGCCATGCTACAAAACCATGGTCGTGTGTAGGTTGTTTTTCTGTGGTATAGTAAAAAGTTCACTCTAATGTAGCGTTTTAATATGTTCAATTAAAATTAAACATCAAGGTCCACTATTACAGTTTAAGATACAAAGTGCTCAACTGATAGGATAAAGCAACTTACATAACTAACTAATTATTGATAAAATTTATTTAAAATCACTTAACTCTTTTAATTCTATTTATAAATACATTGCTAGTCTGAGGAAAAGGTTTGAACACTTCCCCAGGTAAATTTTTCCATTCTACTATTCCCCTATTTAGAAAAGAATATTTACAGACATCCGTTTTTTGTTTTAGAGTACCAACTTTATGATTGTGATCATTCCTTCCTAAATAATCCGGTTTCCGGAGTCTACTGTTTAATTCTTTCAATGAAGGCTTCCCTATCACGGTTTTATACATGTTCCCTAACCTTTTGGTTTTACGTCTTGCTTCTAACTTTTCCCAACCAAGTTCCTTAATCATTTCATTGACACTATCCGTTTTCCCATATCTGCCCAAAACGAATCTTGCTGCGCGCCTCTGTACATTTTCGAGTTTACCCGTAAGACCTTTTTGATGTGGATCCCAAACGCTATCGCTATACTCTAGCATCGGCCTAACAAGTGTTAAATAAGCCTTTTCTTTAACTTCCCTACGGCACTTCTTAAGGTTTCTGATTACAAAATTAAGTGTTCTGTTCGCTTTACAGGTTATGTTTTCGATATGACTTGCCCAATTTAAGTTATTACTGAAGGTAATCCCTAGATATCGAATATTTTTATCTGTTGGAACGCATAAGTTTCCTATATTATACTTGAATTGAAATTTGTTCCGGTTAAAGTTTATTATTTTGCTTTTGTTAGCGTTACATTTCAATTTATTTCTAACAAGCCATGCGTTCAACTCTGTTAGGTCGTCTTGTAGAGCGATGCAATCTCCAAGATTTCTTATTGTTCGATAAATAATACAATCGTCAGCAAACAAACGAACGTTCGATTTAATATTTTTTGGCATATCATTTATATAAATTAAAAATAATAAGGGCCCTAGCACACTTCCCTGAGGTTCACCAGAAGTTACTTTGAAAGTTTGTGATGATTGTTCGCTGATTTTAACATTTATAGTCCTATCACTAAGGAATGAATGTATCCATTTAACTATTCTTGGATCAATATTTGTGTGAAATTTTTTCTAGAAGGATGTTATGATCTACTATGTCAAATGCTTTAGATAAATCAATTACTACTGCATCTACTTGCTCTGATGTGTCGTATGCTTTGACCAGGTCTCGATTAAAACATAAGAGTTGGGATTTGCATGTACATCCCTTCCTAAATCCATGTTGATGATCAGTTATCCAGTTCTCATTGTCTCAAAAGTTTCGTATGTAATCAGCTACCATTTTTTTGAAAATCTTACATACAACGCTCATAAGACTTATAGGTCTATAGTTATCTGCCAATTTTTTGTTTCCTCCCTTATGTATTGGTATGACTGTAGTGGATTTCCAGTCATGCAGAATTTCACTGTTGTTTAAAGCAATCGTAAATATTCTATGAAGATAATATACTATTGCACATCCACCAATTTTTAGAGCTTCTACCTGTATGTTGTCTGGTCCTACTGATTTTTTATTCTTAAGTGCATTAACTCTTTTAAGTATATTGTTAAAGCCTATGTTGAACCACGAGTATTGCATTTCTTTTTCCTCTGGTTGTCTTCGATCCCTTATGCTCGCCGTTTCCTTGGGTACATAATTGCTAGCAAAGTGTTTCACAAATTCTTGAGCTTTGACATAGTTACTGCAAATTGACATAGTTACTACAATTGGTGGATTATGTTATATTATTACATGAACAATGGATTAATTATACAATGCTGGTTGAAGTAATATATTCATTATGATTACATCATATTTCCTACCTATTGTTAATAGAAAAATGTGAGAACCATATCTATGCCTGTAACTTTTCTTTTTATGGTAATTCACAGGTTTTTCGTGAAGCTCAGAGGTATATGCCTTCCATCATCTACATGCCCAACATAGCGCATTGGTGGGGAATGGTACATGAGACTGTGCGTGCTGTGTTTCTTTCACTCCTACAGCATCTGGAGCCTGGCCATAAGCTACTCCTCCTCGCCACAGCCGAGCAGTCTTTTGAATTTTTACCCATGGATGTGAGTAATAATTTTCCTCAAATTTTTTATTCTCTCTAAGCTTCTGCTAATAAATCTGTAATGTGAATTTACAATTTTATCTTTCCAGTTAGCTACTCTATTCAGCTATTATAAAGGAGAGGTGTTTACAATGAGAAATCCTAATGATGCAGAGAGAGAGAACTTTTTCAGGCCTTTATTTTTTGAGCAAGCTTATCTGCCTGTTCCAGATTTGCCAAAGAGAGGTATGTTAACTCACTTCCTTTAAATTTTACTAAATACAGTAAAACCTTTAAGATGCTCCCACTTAAGTCACTATTATCTCCCGGTCCCTACCACATGAATGACGTGTTAAAAATACTACTTGAGACACTCTGCTAACCCGTTTAAGATGCAAAATTTGTCTGTCCCTAGATGCACTACAACCTGCTTTAACCGAATATCTGCATCATTTGATAGACCAAAATTTTTTTACATAATCTGTATTGCTGTTACCTCTCCTCTTCTGCCTTGCTCTAAGGAGGTTCCTTTTGACTCGCATGTTTCCGATGACTTATTTCCTGCGAAGAAAAAGAAGATATGGCCAAACAGAACAATCTGTATCCCACCTTCAGAGCAGATTTTACTTTCTAGATGGGGTGAGAATTTCCCTATCCGGCTTGTCCCATGCGGAAAGCTAGATAAAAAGTCACTATGGGGTGTTTCCTTTGGTCACAAACTCGAGTTCTAAATATATCGAATTGACAGATTGGCAGTCAAGTGTCTTGTGAGGTGTGGAGCATCTTGCGCAGATCACACGTCATCACAGCCTCTCATTACTACCGTTGAACAGTTTGTAGTTTATCCCTTTGTTTATACATGTTAACAAATTGCTTTCTAGTGGAAGACATAATGCCAAGAACGATAAACTTAAAACAGTAAATGAAAACTTAATCCGATCAAGTGATAAAATTCAAAGTATCCTGCAAGGTGTTGTGGAAATCCATTGGGAAACATAAATGAACTATAAGTATAATAAAAAAGTACTTTGTAAAATTTGTAACTATGTAAGTAACTAAGACGTTCTCTTTGTGCGACAAGCAGATAATTCTTCAAAACTATTATGTAGGGCAACCAGGATTACACAACCCAGTTATAATGTTATCCTACTTAAGGGGCAATTTTTGCTTGGTCCCCGAAAAAACGTCTTAACTTGGTTTTGCTGTATATAGTTTTATTTTGTTTGATTGAGGATCACATTCTCCTCCTTCCTAAGAGCTTTATTTCGAGTCCTATGAGAATCTAGTTATTCAGTCATAACTTAGTTATGGTAGGTCTTTATAAGAAAGGATCAATATCTCATCTTATTTTAAAATATAGTAAGTACAGATTTTATTTTATTGACAAAATATGTGCGAATTCTTTAAGGTTAAGAATATGCCAGTAATGTACAACTGTTTCAACTGATATGTGTCATTAAGTGTACTTTACAAAGAATCAATGAATTTACAAATAGATGCCCTAAAATGTGTGTGGAGGTAAGCAATACACGCCAATGGTTTTAAAGCTCAAATATAGTGCAAGTGCCACCTTCAAAATTATGCATAGGAGTAAAAAGCATTGCTCTGTTTTCAGATGTATAAAGCTTTTTGTATTTCATTAAAGAGGGAATGAGGATTCAATGAGCCTTAGGCCAGTGACTTTTCTGATGAATAATTCTCTGATCTCAAAACTTGGGCTTAAAAAAAATTCAATAAATAGATACTTAATGAAAGTTGTTCATTTAGAATGGGGTTTAAAAGTTGAAAATTGTATATTCTCATATTATATTGATTCCTTCACAATGCAGCAGAAGAACTGGAAGAGCTTCCTACAGCTCCTCCTCCAGAGCCTCCGAAACTGACGGAAGAGCAGCTCCAGATGAAGAGGCAGGAGGAGGAAGTGACTTTACGTGAACTCCGTATCTTCCTCAGAGAAATATGTGCAAAGTTGGCACGCAACCGACAGTAAGTACATAGGAAATCATTTTCTTATTTATCTTTAATATCAGTGCTTAATTAAAGGTTTTAAAAGTTTTAATCTGACCTGTTGATGATAAATTCATATTTTTAATTAATATTATTTAGGAGTATTTTTTGTGTAATGGAAAGGTATTCTTTCAGTTTTACTTAAATACAGTAATACCTTACTCACAAAGATAATTTGTTCCTAGTTGCTGTTTTTGTCTGAAAAACTTTGTATCTTAAGACCATGGTTCCCTTTAGATTTGTTTCTTGGTCAGCTACCCGATAACTTTTAATATTCCTAGTGCCTGCTTTTTCTTGAGATATTTGCTATATTTTCCCAAATACCTTCATAATATTGCATCTTTGCATTGAGTTAATTCAGGGGTGCACACAAACTTAATACCAATCACCTCAAGAAGCATGTCTGGTTCAGAAGTGTTTCAAATTACTGTATTTCATTATTATAATTCAGTAATTCAGCATTAAGAAGGAGCAGACATTTTCTTGGCTTGAATTCCTTATATTCTTAGGTACGCTCATGGACATAAAAAAATCATGTATCAAGGAGAGGTTATCATTTTGCCATTGACACCTACCCACCTTTGTATCCATCTATAGTGGTGTCATTAATGAGCAACCTATCTCATGTACAACTCATAAAGCAAGGATAGGATGTGTTCAATGTTGCCAAACTTACCCATACCTGACTCTTCAGATTGAATAATCTTATATTACCGTATTTTCTGGTAAATAACACACACCTACTAGATAACACGCATTTTAAAAATTTCTTTGTGATAAATGCATTGATAACGCACATTTCAAAATTGTTATAATGTTGACGAGAATGTTTTTTCATTACTGTAATGTTTATGATAATTACTCTTGTATTTTGAATGGAATTATTTGATTACGTTAACATTTACAATATGTTGGTTGAAATAAAATTGCCGTAGTACATATATACTCTGTGACTTCCGCAATATATAACGTGTATTGTTTAGTCATTTGCTTCAGAGTTCAATATTCAAAATATTCAATGAAACGAGATTTTCCGTTGTATATCACGCACTATTAATTTTATCATTTTTCTATATTTTTTGTATAGATAACACGCAGGTTATTTACCAGAAAATACGGTATAAGATAAGAGAGTATGGGTTGATGCATCAACTTCACAAAAATTCTGTTTCTAACTACTGTGGACTGTTCACCCAAGTGGAATTGAAACTGAGGAAACTCCTTCTGAGAGCTCTAAAACTAAACCAACTTCACATTTTTATATCCATCCATTACAGAGAAAAAGTTGTTCAAATTGATAGGACTTTTTATTGTATCATGGAAATAATCTGAAACTTCTTAAGTATTCTAATATGATATGAAAATTTTTTTGTATTAGATAAATACTGTCTGCAAAATATATTGTCAAAGTTATCTCCCTGTTAAGGAGTGTGTTATAACTTTCTTAATATTAATAATAATAGTAAATTGTCTTTATTTATGGGCGAGATTGAGACTAATTCTTCATTCTACCTATGATAAAATACCAACTAGATTCAAATAATTTTTGCATTTTATGGTTGAAATATGATAAAACATGCTAAAATGTGATGCTACTTGTTTATCTTTGAGATCGCTAGAATAGTTTTTATTTATCTCCAAAATTGAATATCCGTTATATAAAATACAACAAACTGTTCATACAATAATTCTGGCATTGGCATCCTATGACCAGCAGGTCAGCAAGTGATCCATTTGATAATTTCAAGTGGCTCACTTGAGTTCCAATGTAAAGAGGAGATTGTCAATGCAATGATGACAGCAACAAAAATGGAATTGCAGACTGCAGGTGGAACTGCATAAGACAGTAGTAAAAGATATCATAATATGCGATGAAGAAGTTTTTGATAAAAGTCCTGTGCAAATTGTCTTCCCTGTCTCCAGTAGCTGAGTAGTGTGATACCATATAAGGAAATGTTTATTTAAGCATTAACTTGTACTTTATATACAGATACAATAACTGTCAGGACTTAGAATATTGAGGGACACTTTTCTTGGAACCATAGAGATATTTGTGAAATGCCAAAATCCAAATACATTGCTAAATATAGGAAATCTTGTATCAAATGTTGAGAAAAGAAATTAGTCTTTAAGGAATTCTGCTACCAGCCACAACCATGCTACATACACCAACTTTGTTGCATCAGTAACATTATTACTGATGCAAAAATTTTTCAGACTGCAAATTTTCAAAAAATGCATTCATAAATTTTTCTGAACTCTTATGTTATGACTTCTGAAATAGAAAAAATAATTGCTAGAATTAAAGAAACACCATTGTCATACACAACAGTTCAGCATCGTATTTAATATATGGCCAAAAATATTGGCGCACCGGTTAAAAATGATTTGTTATCATGTGAAACAATTAGCATTGCACTTGATGAAAGTACCAATGTAAATAGATTGGGTAGACTGGCAATTATTATTAGATTGCATCGATAAATAGTTCAAACATCAATGAAGAACTTTGCATTCTTGCTTAACCCCTCAACGACGAGCGACATAGTCACTACGTCGGGCACTAACTTCATATGCCATCGAGAGACTTTGCGGCTGCTACCTTTGTATTTCTATTTTTTTTATACATTATAATATGTCTTGATCTTTTAAATTTTGACANAAAAATGTTTTTAGACCTATTATACAGTACACAAGTTACAGAAATTAACATTAGTTAAGAAAAAAAGTTTAAAAATGGCAACACATCCATGCACTGGTTTAAATATAGCTTGCAAATCATGACTTACAAGGAGCATTAGGCAGAACTATTTTGAGAACCATGATGAGACCTATTTCACATAGAAGTTGACTGAGTGAAAGTAAAAAGTGTGATGGGTTCTACCAGTTTTTCTTCTTTTTTCTCTGCGTATTGACTGCCATAAAACTTACGCTCCGGGGATCTTATTTCACGAAAACTTTGGTTCTTTCTTCCTTTCGGATAAGGAATCTTACGGTATAACAAAAAACTCGAGAAACTAGGACTGAAACATCCAAACTTTTCTCTAAGACTGGCTTCACCTAGAAAGAAGAATCGGAAGAATCCTTGCAATGAATCATATTGCACCTAACTTTATTTATCTCAAGGTATCTCTGGACCTATCTTCTTACGAGAGAGAAGAAACAGATGCCCTCAAAACATAAATAGTGTAGAAAAGAATACCCAACAATCATATAATCTGCTAAAACTCCTTGAGTTGAGACACTGAGCATAGCATTCTCCTAACTCCCCAAAGAGTAAAACAATTTAGTCAAAGCAGTTGTTTACAGGAACAAAATCTTCACTTAGACAAAGGGTACATTTGTGACTCATATGACCAAGTAAAAGAAGCCTCACATTTTCAAAAAGAATTTCAAAGATCAGTATGATGTACAGAGTGCCACATCTCAACATTGGTACCACGTATAATATGTAACATGAATCGTAAGAGGAAACAGACTTCCTTTATGCATTAATTTTTGGAAGGTATACGGACATTGGATTATTGGACATGAATAGCGCGTCACGCTTTTCATCTGCGTGTCGATTGCAATTTTCATATGTGAATTGAAAATAAAAATTATAGCCTTAAAACAAAGTTTTAAAAATATATACCGAAAAAATTAGAAAAATTGATGTACATTGTGAATAGTACTTTTAAACGCTAAATCAGCAAGTAGTCACCAGTAGCAAAGATTTAAAAACCTCATCTGGCAGCATGGGAGGGTATTTTGGTATTTAACCCTTCAAGCCTGGAGATTTAAATGAATCCCATCTCATAGGTCGGAGGAGATTTAAATGGAATTGCCAGTTTTCGTTGATCTTTATTAAAAAATGTATTACTCCTAAACCAATAATAGAATAACTTTTGAATTTTTTTAATTCATAAAAGATTGTCGTATCTATAACATACTCTATTTATCAAAAATTTCTACTGTATTTCTTTTGGTTAAATTTTCTCTCTCTTCTACTACAACAAAAAATTGGCACTTTTTAGATTTTCTCTTCGGAAAAATGTAAAGAATCTATTTTCATATGTCTTATTTAAGTAGTACAAATTTTGGAAATGAATGTTTCAGTATAAAATGAATACTAGGTGTTAAATTAGTATAGGTAGACCTAATGAAAGAAAGGTGGCGCAAGGAAGGAATCCAGCTTCACCGCACCTGGTCCGCGATAACTCAGTGTGTCTTTGTTGTTATAGAAATGTAAAAATTTACATTAATTTGAAATTATCTCTTTTAATCGAGTCTCCAAATCCAGACATGGACAAAATTTTTTTGGTGGAAAAATATGAACGAAATGTTGCCTTTTTTATTATTCCCATCAACATGAATGATGCCAATACTGTATGAACTTCATCAACCATTAGCATTAATTTGGAAAGGAATGGCCAACCAGTCATATACTGTTAAGCATAATGATTAGTATCCTTGACAATCATACTAATTCCTCATCAAAGTTATCTAAAGTACTGGTCACCAATAAAGGTTTCCTTTGAGGTCCAAATCCACCTATGAACGTTTCTTTTTCTCCCACATAATGTTGTATGTCCAGAGCTGTTCCAGCAAGGAGTGATTGTTTGAATACTGACTTTTAATGTTTAACATACTTATCTTACTGATACTTTTCACGATACGCACTGAAATACTGCAACATAGTGCCATATTCACCATCACCATCTGGCTAGGAACAATCTCAATTTCTTTCTTTTGATTTTTCATAAAAATATTTAGCGTTCGCAATAAATATTTCCACACGCACTTTAGCTAAGGATCTTCAGATTTATCCTCAATAGAGAGTGTAGGGGAGTCAGTATTTAAACAATCATTCCTTGCTGGAACAGCTCTGGGATTTTAATGGAGAAGACCATTTCTTTTGCCTCAGCATGTTAAGACATGTAAAAATTAAGTTTTTGTTTTATAGTCTTCCATGAAATTAAAATAGTCTAAAACTCTCAAGTGTCACTGCTGTGTAGAGTCATTAACCCTTCAAGCTCAGATGAGATTTTTTAACCCCTCAACCCCGAGCAACGTAGTCACTACTTTGCGCACAAACTTCACAGGCCATCGAGCTGCATAGTGACTACGTCGTGGCAGCCACCATCCTATTTTTTTTTTGTACATTACAATATATCTCGATCTTTTAAATTTTGACATAATTTTAAAGAGGAATATTTGTGCTTTTAGTATTAATAAGTATAATTTCATTTTGCATTGAACATAATTTATTGTTAGCGTTTTTGTTACACGAAATTTACGAAATCTGTTTTCACACACTCCGAACGTTTACTGCTTCATATTCTTCTTGAGAGATGATTCTGTGGGTTCTGTTTGTGCCTTTCTTCCCACGATGGAAGTGACACTGAGCCAGAGCTTTTAGTAGAATATGTAAACAACAACATAAAATCTTTCAACAGCTTGTTTCTCTTTTTCATATGTCCTTTTGAACCTCCATCATGACCGGTCTTATCCCAGGCCTCAGTTGACACTTCATCATCGTAAATAATGAGAAGGACCATTATTAGACTTGGCTGGTCAAAGTTAGGCCTACATTTTGTTTTATCTGTGTACAATACATTTAATTCTGAAGTTGCTTAAGAGAGGGAAGCTTGGCCATGACTGAATCTGAGTTCTCGGCATAGGGGAAGTGTTCTTTTCGAAGCTCATAATGCTGTAGTCTGATAGAAATTCTTCTTGGGTGTGGTATCGCTTGCGAAAGTTTTTATTTTTTCTTTTATGTGATCGCATTAACTTTTTGAGAACTGATTTTGAATGTCCCTAATTGTTCATCATGGCATCGACAAGTAGAAAACAGCTTTCGGTAATCTAGGCGGAACTCTTACTGGAATACGATTTGGAGGAGAGTTCTGAAAATAGTGATGATTCAGAACAAGAATCAGAGAAAAGTTTTTTTGGAAGGACATACAACATTATGTGAGAAAAAGAGAAACATTGTCGGTGGCTGTGGACCTCAAGGGAAAGCTTTATTGGTGACCGGTACTTTGGATGACTTTGAACTTTTCTTTGATGACGAATTAGTAAGTATGATTGTCAAGGAAACTAATTGTTATGCTGAACAGCATATGCCTGCTAGGCCATTCCTTTCCAAAATAATGGTAACGGTAAATGAAGTTCATACAGTATTGGCATCATTCATGTTGATGGGAATAATAAAAAAGCCAACACTTTGTTCATATGTTTCCACCAAAAAACGTCCAAGTCTGGAATTGGAGACATAATTACAAGAGATCATTTCAAAGTAATATGTAAATTTTTACATTTCACAAACAATGAAGGCACGCTGAGTTATCGTGGACCAGCGGCGGAGGTGCAGTGAAGCGGGATTCCTTTTCTGTGCTGCATTTCCATCATTAGATCTACATATAGTAGTTTAACGTCTAGTATTCATTTTATACTGAAATATTCATTTCCAAAATTTGTACTGCTTAAATAATACATATGAAAATAGATTCTTTACGTTTTCCCAAAGAGAAAATATAAAAAGTACCAATTTTAGGTAGTAGTGGAAGAGAAAAAAATGTTAATGTAAAGAAATATCGTAGACATTTTTGATAAATAGAGTATATTGTAGATACAACATTCTTTTATGAATGTAAAAAATTTCAAAGTTATTCAATTATTGGTTTAGAAGTAATAAATGTTTTAATAAAGATCGACGAAAACAAGCAATTCCATTTAAATCTTCTGGCCTACAAGATGGGATTCATTTAAATCTCCTTTGGGCTTGAAGGGTTAATGAAATGATCAAAGGCACTGACATTTTCCATCAGGTACAAGTGTTTACAAATTTCAGTAATAGGAATGTAATGATGATGGTGCTCTGGCTTTGAGAGGAAAAAATGTTGGACTTGTGAAACTTAATTGAAAATGAACTTGGCCACCCATTTCTATTGTCCCATACATGAAGAAAATTTATTTGTAGAGGCACCTACACATCAACTTAAGGATATAATGGAAAAGTTATAATATGGTGAACATGGTGGTTGCTCAATAAGCATTAACACAGAGGTGATTCAAGGCTTTTTGAAGGAAATTGAATTGAAACAGAAATTTGCTGTTAACTTCTGATCGTTAATTCAATGAAATGTTCTTAATAGATTTGTTGAGTGCTTTGATTATATACAAATGTTTCTTTATGAAAGAGAGGAAAATCCCTCTGATATAATATGATTTGTTAGGCTTTTGTTCTTAACAGACATAATGGACAATTATAAAGACTTCAAGCTTCAACTCCAAGGAAACGTTCCTACAGTTTTGAGGATGTATGAGGAATAGGAGAATTTTTCTCCAAAATTAAAATTATTTGAAACTGACATTAAAAAAGGATTTCTTTTCTTTCCCTTGAGCCAACATGGGACTACAAATATAGACTAAATCAATCTAAATGTGCTAGAAAGTTGGATTTTGAACATTTGCGAGTTTGAAAGCAGATTTAAAAGCTTCCAGAAGCATGGCGAAATGTTTACTTTTTAATGAGGAGCAATGAAAGAGAAGAAAATATTTTAGACTTGCAGTAACTGAACCTACATCTGGTGGCGAGTCGTGAAAGGGTAGTTACTACTTCCGCTTACACATGAGTCATTAGTATAGTGTGCTGGAAGTGAAGTTAGAGACACATGTGTTCATCCAACATCAGCAATGTAGGCAAGTAAACAAGAACAGCGACGTGTGCAATTTTTGACTGCTGAAGGAGTAGGTGGATGAGAAATCCATTGTCTCATGTCTGCTGTTTATGGCAAACACAGCATATCATAAACGATACAGACTCAGGGCTAACCTTGTGGTAATTATTAGTATTAAACATATTAAAACGCTCCATTAGAGTGAACTTTTTCTGTGGTATAGTAAAAAGTTCTCTCTAATGGAGCGTTTTAATATGTTACAGCATATCATGTTTGCATGTACTGGAATGGCACAAGAGATTCTGAGAGGGACATGTGCCACTGCAAGACTATGCTTACCCAGGACAGGCTTGTTGTTTCTTCACTCCTGCTGTTATTACTGAAGTTGATGATCTTGTATGGGGAAATTGACAGATCACTATGGAAGAAATTCATGTTTTGGTGGGTGTAAGTCACTGTTCCATACACATCAATTTAACAAAGCACCTGCATTATCAAAAAATCTGCAAGCAATGGGTTCCACATCAATTGACTGAGGAACAAAAACAAACAGAATGGCTGCTTCACTGGGTCACTTGCAACAATACCATGACAAAGATTATGCATTTATGTCTCATATTGTCACTGGGGTTGAATCATGTCATCATTTTGAGCCGGAGAGTAAATGGCAGAGCATACAATGGAAACATATGGACTCTCCCCTGCCAAAAAACTTCAAAGCAATACACACAAGTTCATGTTAACATTCTTCTTCGATTGTAGGGGTCCTCTGCTCATTGAATTTCTTGAGCACAGCGTTATGAAGAAAGTTTACAGAAACTGAGACTCGCCATTAAGTCAAAATTGCTGGAATACTATCGAATAGTGTTTTCATTCTTCATTATAATGCCTGTCCACATACTGCCAACTCCATGAGGAATACGATTCAGAGATTTGGTTAGGAAACACTTCATACCAGGAAACACTTCACCCAGTCATACACGTAGATGTGTATGACTGGGTAAAGATATGGTTCAGTAGACAGCCCACATGCTTTTTTAAGAATGGGATTGATCGTCTTGTCTCTCTGTGGGATAAATGTAGAAATGGTTTTGGAGATTATTTTGAGAGAATAAATGTTCTGTTACCTTTTTTTGTACCCATTTTCATTTGACTGCCCATAATATTTAGTTACTTGGATATTTTTAGCAGTGATAATTTCTTTCTAGTTGTATTTTCCCTGCTCAAAAGAAGAGATCTTCCATAATACCTGCTTTATTTTGAACACGGAAATACATAATTTTGGTGAATTATGTAAAATCTTGCATGGATAAGCAGGGGTTAATTGTATGTTTCTCTGACCTAAAGCATCTCTTAATAGTCACATTTTAGTTGATTTTGACCTGCTGCCAGAAAATGTTGCTGAAGCCTGCTATAATTGTAAAATTTCTGAACAAAATTCAATTACTTTTTAATACAGTTATAATTTTTATGTTGATTAAAATTCTTTCATTACTGCCATTTTGTGTTATCCATAGAATTTGGTGGGAATGTTTTCCTCTTAGACCCAAAAATATTTTTGTGTAAACGATTTCTTATCAACGAATTAATATAGATTAAACTTAATAGCCGACAGAATGGACCAACAATGTAATTTCTCAAAGAGAAACTGGCATGAAAATAGTTTGAACCCTTTTCCTTGAATGTAATTTCTGTTGAATGATATATTGTGTCACCTGTTTTATGTTAACCTATTTTAATTTAATATAGAATGAGTAATTTTCTTATCCTTTGATTTTTTGGAAGACCAATTATCTAGTCAAGATGGATTTTTATAAGAATGTTTCCTTCTGTAGTCAGTATAATATAGGAGGAATGCTGTTTTAAAAGCCTTGGTTTCACAATTTTTACAGATTCTTCATGTTTACAAGGCCTGTGGATATTAAAGAAGTGCCTGACTACAGAATGATAATCAAATGTCCCATGGATTTGGAGACAATGATGACAAAGATCGACCAGCATAGTTATGAGTGTGCACGGGATTTTCTAGCTGATGTTGATCTCATTTGCCGAAATGCTTTAGAATATAATCCTGATCGTGATCCTGCCGATAAGCTGATACGCCACAGGGCGTATGCCCTTCGGGACACTGCATATGCGCTGATTAAAGCTGAAATGGATTCAGACTTTGAGGACCACTGCCGTAGTATAAGTAAGGATAGAAAGAAGAGGATCAAAGAGTTCAATAGACAGAATGGTGAAGCCAAAGATGAGGAGGAGGTTGAGGATGAATCAAATTTGAATGCACTGTATTTCCCTGATGACTGTCCTGTAAGTTCTACTCCAAGCAAAGTAGAAGCATCTTCCAATTCATTATTATCTGCACCAAGTCCTTTGCATGGTGAGTATATGAGTTTTGTTTTGTTTTGTATAGATTGTATTATATATGAAGTTAAGATTTCTTTAGCTAGGTAGTGTAACTAAATTTGGAATATGTGAGATACGTACAATATTGATTCCAGATTGCTGGTGATAGATGATTTCTATGTAAATAAATTGTTTTTCGAAATATGTATCCACAATCCTTAAAATGAAGACTAGTTTTGCATTTATTCTTTTCTGCCTCATTTTCATAGGTGGATTTTGCTTTTGTATCCTGCTTTGTAAGACTCACAAATTTAAGCATGTAAAAGTTTTACTCTTATGTTAGTCATAGATAATATGTCAGCAATAGAAATAATTAAGATTGTATGAATACTCTATGCCAGTCATTTGACTTACATCTACGTAAATACCCTGCAAGCTCTTGGTGTGAGGCAGTAAGTGTAAACACAATAAGCTAAAGAGTTACCTTTTTAGCTAATTGTTGTCGTGTATCATTCATGAAAAGAACGAGTCCTTAAAATGACTTATCCTTGCAACTATTTCTCATATTTACGCTCATTGTTGGATCGGCTGAACTAGTAGAGGGGTTGCATAATACTGATTATGCCTTCTTCAAATGTACTTTCTCTTAATTCATCAAGCAATTATGGCCTAGCTTCTAATCTCCTTTCATATACTTCAATTATTTTCTTTGTAATTGTATTTTATGATCCTGGCAATACCTCAGTCAGAAAGTATGTAAGTAAAAGAAATCTTGGAACTCTCATGGTATTGAAGGAGTCTCTGAACTCTTTCACATGCTGAAATTTGTGAATGTGCCTTTCTTTCACGAAAGTTTCCTTTTATGTACAGTGGTGTGCAAAATAAAAGTTTTATCACTGCAGGTTACATAAGATTAGGTATATATTAGGAAAGTGTTTTGTTGAGACATGTTGCAATGCTGTAACAACTTCCTGCTCTCTCTTCAACTGCCGCTTGGACAAATACCATTAGCCTAAGTTACCCTCAGTGACCAAGTTTTGCAAGTTAGGAAGTGAAGGAAATAGTCCTATGAAGAGTGCCAGTTATGAAAGTGAAAAAAACACGGATTTATTTTTAAGAAGGTTATTGATAGAAACATTGCATATATGAGATGAAAAAAGATAGAAGCTTTAATATAAGATGATCTTAGATAATGCAGATTGAATGAAGTTGCAATTTAGAATTGTGAAACATATATACAGTAAAACCCAGTTACAATGTTTTTTCAGGGGATCAAGCAAAAATCGCCTTTTAAGCAGGATAACTTTATAACCAGGTTGTGTAATCCTGGTTGCCCTACATAATATTTTTGAAGAATGATCCGCTTGTGGCACAAAGAGAACGTCTCAGTTACTTACATAGTTACAAATTCCATTTCATCACAGAAAAGGGATAAGAATGGTACTTTTTCATTATACTTATAGTTAATTTATTTGTTCCCCAATGGATTTCTGCAGCACCTCGCCTTATACTGTGAATTTTATTATTTGATCAGTTTACATACAAGCAAAATTTACATACTTGTTGCAGCAAATGAGGAACGATAATGCACGTTTTTCTTGGTGTCAAAAAAATTATTTTTTTATTATTATTAGATAGGAATTATATTTTACATACCAATTCAGTGGAAAAAGTCATCAGTCCTAGTTTGCAGCATTGCCATGGACCCCAAAACTATGACAGTATGCTCCAGAGAGGACAATTGCTGGCATTGTCCGTTTTTGCAGATAAGAAACGTCAAAGAGTCACGATTGCATCCATAGTCTCAGATTTCTTCACACTTTGTGGAAGGGTTTTGTCTTCTTCTTCTTCTGAGTCAGTGTTGGCTCTCTTGTATCGTATAATATCTTCAATTGCTTGCAGTCCACTTATAACCAAGCCATTATCACTTCAACGAAATTTTCAAAATTACCAGGTTGTTCTATTTTTGTCTGAAGCTCTGTCTACCCTTCATCATTGCTTTCTTGCCTGTCTATTACGTCAATGGGTTGATTAACAAACCCTACCTTGCGGAAGCAATTTACTATTGTTTCTGCTTTAGCTTAACTTCCCAATGACTAGTGGCCTCAGTTTTTCTGTGCCATGTGTATTAGTGCACAGAAGCACCATTAATCTCTCTTTACTTAGTATTCCTCCATAGCACTTCTCAGTCTTATAAACAAGACTTATCCAGCATGAGCTAAAAAATAGTCCAAATTCATCCGCATTAAAGATGTTATTGTGCTCATACGCTTTAATCAGCTGCGGTAGGAGCTGCGTACCTCCAGATTTCAGCGTCCTCTTGATTAATGGACTTGTATTCTCCACAGATTTGCCTATAGATCAAACCATGGCGGTTTCTGAACCTATCAAGTCAACCTTCTCCTACTAAGAAATCTTCTATTCCTAACTTAACAGCAACTACCACTGCTTTTTCTTTGATGATAGTCCCATTAAGAGGAACGTTACAGGATCTTGCTTGATGGAACCATTCAAGTAGTACTTTCTCCAAGTCCTCATGGTTTTGAGTTTTTACTTTCTTAGAAGATCTGCCACACAAGGTTACTTTTGCCTTAATGTCCTTCCTCTTCTTTAAGATGTGTCTTAATGTGGAAAATTGGGATATCAAGGGAGTGCATGAACTGTTGCTGCATAAGATTGTCATATTTTTAAAGAATGGCGAGTTCGTCAGAAATTGAGAGTGCCTTCTTTTGTAAATTCATTTTCAGGATTGCATCTTCCAAAAAGCAATTTGTTAACACGTATAAACAAAGGGATGAACTACAAACTGTTCAACGGTAGTAATAAGAGGCTATCATGACGCATTACCTCCGCAAGACGCTCCACACCTCACAAGACACTCAGGATTGCATCTTCCAAAAAGCAATTTGTTAACACGTATAAACAAAGGGATGAACTACAAACTGTTCAACGGTAGTAATAAGAGGCTATCATGACGCATTACCTCCGCAAGACGCTCCACACCTCACAAGACACTGCATTGCCTATCTGCCAAATTCGATATTTTTAGAACTCGAGTTTGCTACCAAAGGAAACACCCCATAGCGACTTTTTATCTACCTTTTTGCATGGGACAAGCCGGATAGGGAAATTCTCACCCTATCTAGGAGGTAAAATCAGCTCCGAAGGTGGGATACAGATTGTTCTGTTTGGCCATATATTCTTTTTCTTCGCAGGAAATAAGTCATCGGAAACATGAGAGTCAAAAGGAACCTCCTTAGAGCAAGGCAGAACAGGAGAGGTAACAGCGATACAGATTATCTAAAAAAAATTTTGGACTGTCGAATGAGGTGGACATTCGGTTCAAGTGGGTTGTAGTGCATCTGGGGATGGGCAAATTTCGCATCTTAAATGGGTTAGCAGAGCGTCTCAACAGGTATTTTTACCATGTGATTTGTGCGGTAGGGACCGTGACTGAGAGAAAGTAGTGTCTTAAGCAGAATAACATCTTGAGCGGGAGTGGAAAAAGTTTTGCAAGAATAGATAAAGAAGTTAATCGTCATTAGTTTACACTAGCTAGTTAATTATTTGTAAAACTATTCTAGTCATAAGGTTGTTATAACAGGCTGATTGACTTAATGGAAACTTTATAATGTTTGCTTCATTAACTTAACTAAACTAAGCATAAAAAGGACATTGCTAATAATAAGTCTCAAATTTGTTTAAATATTATCCTTTATTAATAAACCAAAAGATTTTTAATTTGTGGGAAAAAATTTTACTACTGAAACCTGCTGAAGAAAAAAACCCGTGTTACAAGAAAATACGAAATCAAGAAGGGGGTTAATACAACATGCAAAAGCACAGAAAATACATATGAAACAAAAAAATAATTAAATACAAAGATACTTAAATGTCTAAGCAATGTAATCTAATTAATAGGAAGTCAAGGCCAAAGTGACAGAGCCACATTAATTAATTTAATTGTAAATTATTGCAAGTATGTAAAATCAAAAGACTTGAATTTGAACCAATTGGTCCAGATCTTTTTGATAAGGTAGATGACGTTGTAATACTAGTTAACAGCTAATGCAAACTGGAGATAGATTGAGAAAGCATTACAAGAAAATAATTGCCTAAATTGATAATTAATTCTAGATGTTTTATCCCTAGAGCACCTGAGCAGCTTACTAACAAAGAAATAAGGACATTGTCATTGATTCACCCCCTCTCAAAAGTCACTGGCTGTTTTTTGGGGTAATTATGTAAATGTATTGATGTGCAGCAGTGTGCCAGTGGCTTTCATACCCTTCTCCAAGTAGAAAATGATTGTTTAAATGCATTCTGTTGAATAGAAATTAAATGAAAATTATTAGGATGTATAGGATAAGCTATCGCAGATTAAATTCTCACTGATTAGGTGTAGTTATATATGTATTTTATGTCACAAGTCAGGCATAGTTAAAGTTCATCGCAAGCATGTTACAGAATGGCAGGACAATCTTTCAGGGATACATAGTATCCTCTTGTGTTACAAAAATCAAGTTAAACCTGATATTTTTTGCTTCTGTAGGCATCGTTTACAATGCAGACTGCTGGTGTAGGAGGTAGAGATAACTCCCATGCTTTAAGGCAGTCATCTGTACCTTAGGTAGAGATGTCTCCCATTTATTGGGGTATTACAAAAAATATCTAACAGAGGATATATGATTATATAAAAATGGCAGAGGATATGTGAATAAAAATGTATCTATAATCCCTTCCTGTAAAAGGTGGAATTACTATCTTTTAATGCTTAAACTACTTGGTTACTTCTAATCGCTCTTTTCCCAGAGCATCGGAGAATCCAGTAGGATAGGCTGGGTAAGGTGTATGCCACTGGTGGCTTGTGGGGCATAAATCTAAGATCTACATATTTTGTCTGCTGGGGCATATCCTTTTGATGAGACATTCATCTCCGTAAATTTTAAACAAAAAATGAATTACTATGATGGAAAGTAGTTTCAGTGGAAAATGTAGTACCTTCTATTTAAGTAATATTTGATAAGTTGATGAGTGAAGGTAAAGTCCCAAATGATTGGAATATTGCTGTCCTGTCCTTAGGACTAAGGGGATAAAACTGATGAAATTGAGGATATGTAAAGAAGTTCACTTTCTGTTCCATTAATTTTTAAAACAGTTTCCCATTTACCTAACATTGCATAGGTTATCTCAATATAATATAATTATTTATTAAAGATTCTAATCTTTATTCTAACCATTTCCTTCTATTCTAAACTTGCAAAACCTTGGCCGCTGAGGGTAACTTAGACATACAGTTCTTGTCCTCAGTCAAGGAGGGGAGGGCAAGCTGTTCTTACAGTATTGTGACAAGTCTCGCAAAAAGCTTTTCTTATGTATTCCTAATCTTATGCTACCTGTAGTGATTAAACTTGTTTTTTCACTCTAGTGTACCTTGATGATCTGAATATGTAGTGTACCACTTTTTTAGTGATAAATAACAGGGTGTTAAAATGACAGGTTTCTATTGATGACAGCAAATTCTAAAATTTTATGAGATGAGTTTGCATAAAATTTGCATATAGCTAAAGATTTACTCAACAATCAATCATTCTAAATTTCTCAGTAATAATAAAAATCGTGAGAATGTAAATGGCATTATCTTTTTAATTCTCAAAAAATATGTGATATCATAAATACATTACATCACGGATGTTGAAGTGCTTTTTCAATTATCAGCAGTAACCAAAAATATATATTTTTCCTTGAGATAATGTAATATGACAGTACTTTGAGAATTCTTTATTTTTATTTTGTTGGATTCATTCAAAAGTAAGTTACTAAAGTAGCTAAAGATTTTTCTCAATGTAAGCCAGTAGTGGTTGGGATGAAATATTCTATGTCATATATGTATTGTCTTCTGCTTTTTTCAAAATACCCAGGGAAAAACACCAAGATGAAAAGTTGGACTGAAGGAAGTTGAAGGAAGAAAAATGTATTGTTTGATGTTGAGTTATCAAGTTGCATAGTTTAGGTCTTTAAAAAGTATTTTACGCTTTCAAATGATGTTTGCCTCTCTTGTAAACATAAATATTCTTTTTCAGCTTATGGAGTTCCTATAATATATATCTGCAATGGTTTTATAAGGGAATATTTAACTTTCCTTTTTAAGTTGCTTCCTAGGGTCAATAATGCAACCTTTATTACTGATATATTATTCCTTGAGATAATGTAATGTGACAGTACTTTGAGAAATCCTTATTTTTATATTTTTTGGAATCATTTAAAAAACGTGTTTAATCGAACATTTTTATAAAATTCTCATACCAAAAAAATTCATCATTGCTATCCAATATCTTATTCAAACCCTGAAGTACACTTTTTTGATAAGAGAGGAGTTTAATTTTCTGGAATTTTCCATCAGATGGCCTTGAAATCTTAGATACATTCAACACAAATCAATGCTGAGACAAAACTTAGGGTAACTTGGGATAAATTAGATAATGCTTCAATTTCAATTCATAGTCTAATTTTTAGTGAGTAAATTTTAAAAATTAATATGTTAGTCCTACCTGTAAGAATACTTCCTTTCAGGTCCATCATTTTTGCACTTATTTTGTTATTCTGCAGCGTACATATTCTAAGTAATCTTCACTTTCTATTTAAGTAAATAATCAGAGCTCAGCATTCTATGTTTTACTTTTCCAAATAAGATAGACTTGCAAATAGCGTATATATCTAGACTTGTTCATATTTTGGATTCAATTAAGGTTAAGTATTTAATCATTAGTATTTTTTGTGTATTGTATGTATTTTTAATATGATATGAAATGAAGAACTGCCATCATAAGATTATTGGCAGAAAGTCACCTTTAAATCATGGTTGATACCTCATGATTATATTCTCTTGTAATCTTGGTAAACAAAGTAAGCACAAACCTTGCTTAACAATCATGTTGGTCTTAGAGTTTCCTAAGTTTAAAATGCAATTTTCATGAAATTTTACAAATACTTCATGAAAGTTTACATAACTGAAAGCCTTTAACAATATCTCTTGATAAATTATTTGTTATTAGAATCTTTGACGTGTTATCTTTCATTATTTTTCTCCTTTATCTTTTATGGTGGTTATTTACAGTTTTAATTTTCTAAGGAAATGAACCATGCAGACAAAAATGGATTTTTGATAATTTGCTTATGGAGGCATTTTTAAATCTCTAGGTATCAAATTCAGGACAATTTGGATGATAAAAATTTATTCTGTCATAAGTTGTTTTTGGGATCAATTAAGCACACTATTTCTAGCATGATCTGAACTCTTGAATGAAGAGATATTCAGCCATGGTACGCAGTTGATAAGGTGTTCACTTTGTATTGGACTAAGATGATAGTGGATTAGTTTAGTTAATCCAGCTCCTTGAACAAGGACTCTATATAAACTATTAAGATGCAGTTCTATATTTGCGACTTCAAATTCAAATATTCGATATTCAAATTCATGGATGTGGCCTACTTTTGTATAAGAAAAATTGCTGTACATATTGCAGATATAAAGGCTGAACTAAGCTGCAGCAGGGTGTAATAACCCTTGATTTATGGATTAATAAAAATCTAAAGGAATGGCTTTGAACTCTTGCATAGAAAGCAAAGCTTTTGAATATCTGCCTTCTAGCTATATTCAGTAGAACCCCTGTTAAGTGAATCGGATCAGGAAAGATTTCCATTGAAATTATATTTTCATTAAATCAAGGTGTCCAATTAAAATGAATTAATTTCATCTCTTGCAATACCAGAAGATACCTTGTGGAAACAGCTCTAAAATAGATAACATGTTATATTTAAAAAACTATATTGATGTATTAGAAGAAACATAAACTATTCAGACTAATTTCAGACAAGACATTCAAGCTTTTTTTACTATTGAAAATTTCTACGATGAATCTTTCATATGACTGAGGAAAAATTTTCAAACTCTTTGTTTTTATTGAATTACTTGTCCTTTCCTCAAAAAGTATCATGATGAAACATTTACATCTATGTTAGCATACTGCAAGCCACTTATATCTATGTGCAAGGGGTAAAGTGATTGAATGAGTTTTTTTTATTAACTACTCTAAAATCATGGACTGTTCTTGGAAAGAATGAGTTATAAAATGATTTGTCTTTGAGACCCTTTTTGTCAGATAGGCTACAGTAGCTGAGAAGCATAATCGTTGTCATTTCTCCTGTGTATGTACTTTCTCCCAAAATGTTTTAGCAAGGCTGACTAGCTTCTCTCTTTTTGAGGTTTTCCTAACTGCCTTAGATAGCACTTTTATATCATGGTGTTTTACTACAGTAACGTTATATAAAAAACTAGCATTATTTATCAGAAAGCCCTACCATATGGTGCTTCTTCTCCAGTTTAAGGGTACAGTTTTCACCTGCAGGATTCCACATACTTGACTCAAGCTCCATGAGACCTGACCAAAGTGAACTTGCATCACTCTTTGAACTTTGCATAATACTTATTGGAAATACAGCTTTTAATGCTGAGATTTTAAAAGTGCTTTGCCACATATTTTGCTCTTTTAGTAGTAGAATTGGAATTATGGTACCTCTACTGCTGAGGTCATTTTACAATTTTACTCTTATGTGAGCTCCGGTGTAAGTTATTTGTGTATGTGATTCAGAGAGGTTAAACAGTATCGACTAATATTAATGTGTATCCCATTAATTTTATGTGGATTATCTTTGTGCATTCTCTTCCTTTCGACTACTTTTGTATAACAACCAATTTGTTTGACTGAGGATAATGGTCTTCATCATTTGTTATTTCATAACATGTTACTTGTCACTTGGGACTGAATACGATGATTAGTGTTGATCATAGCATCATTGTGCATCAACGTCTTCTACTTGTAGAATTCTATTTGAGTGAAGAAAGCAATGGCATACTACCTCACTCCTAATCTTGCTAGATGTCTCATTCCCTCTCCAAAGCTTTTGGCAGCTAATGATGGAGCAATTAAGAATTCAACCACCTGTGGGCTGATGTTTTCACTGAAAGATTACGTTTCTGTCACAACCTGAAGGTTAGTCACTGGAGGAGCTTCTAAACCGTAATATTAATGGACATTACCAAAAATGTCCTTGGTTCAATGCTAGGATGGTTCAGATTTCCCCTACTTAAAACACAAAGGGTGTTTCTCTAATAGTTTTTTCGAGTCACTTTCGGGATAGCTGTAATTTTGCATGTGAACAAAATTAAGTACTGTATTTCATATTCGTGGTTTACCATTTCCACATTAATCCATAGTTTGATACCAGGGCAGGTTAAATGTTCATCTGTATGAAATGTACTGGAAACTTGAATCATATTTTTAGGTACTTCCCAATATGATATCGCCTCGAAACTTTAGGGAAAGTCAGCTGAGAAACTTCTGAACCGTGATATTTAACTTGAAATTGATCTAAATCTATCAAATTTTACCTGTTTAAAATACATGCGGAGGATTTTAATATTTTTTACAGTACTTCTCAGATAGGTAAATAGCTATAACTTGGCTTGTGGATAGGATTCATGGCTATGTATAATATTTTAGGTAGACAACTTCCCAATAGATACTTGCTTCGACAACATGGTGCGTGAAATTTTAGTCCCTAATCTAAAGGAATCTCAAAATTCATTTTCTTGGTACTTCCAGAATTGATTGCGACTTGAAACCTTATTTTTTATATACAGATATTATTTATTTTCTATACTCATTTTGTGCAGCCCCAGCTTAAGAGAAGGTTAAATTTCTCCATTTATAAGGATATTGATGCTTGTTTAGATGTGAAGCATAGTCTTCTATAAATCCCTAAGGCTGTAAGTCACAATCATTTCAGGTAGTGCCTCAAAATTAATTCCAAGATTCCCAAATATTTCTATTGGATGACAACTGAATGCAGTCTAGTATTGAATCAAGTATCAGTTTGGAAGCGGTCAACCTTGAGTATAAATCAAAGTAATTAATACTAATCACAGACAGAGTAAAGCTCTCTATCTCCATTAGAGATAGAAGATTGCAACCTTTTAAGATGAAAAAGGACGTTTTATTAATATACACTTTGAAATAAATCAAAAGTCAACTTGGGGGATCAACTCTTGATTGCTGGAAAAGCTCTTCAATAGAAATCACAGGGAAACTGGGAATACGTTAACTAATAAGCATTAAGTTTTGCAGGATAAGTGAATGTTTGCTTGGGGTCCATGTGGGTCTTGATAGCTTCTTTGCTGTTAACACATTCACTACAGAAACCTCCATTTCTAATGCGTTTTTCACTCCAACCATGGAGTGATCCACAGTGAGCGTTATAATATAAACTTTAGGGCTGCAGGCAGGTATGAAAAAGTCCATTTAAATTACTCTGTTTAGGATAGATTGCACATTTGAGGCAAGATTGGCTCTTGGAACATTATAAATGCTTCCTTAGGTCCCCTTAAGACCCCCTTTTGATTGTATCTAGGGTCCATTAATTAGAGCCACGATTTATCACCTTGTATCTGTGGTAAGGGGTGATAAGCCTTTCTATTCCATTTATTGCTCACAATATAGAGCTTTGTAAGTACTGATTGGGAAACAATTTTGGGGGATTAGTGGTAATTTATCACTTCTTATTGCAGTATGCAAGCAACTTCTACCTTTTAAATTTTTTATCTCTACTCAACTGTAAGGAGTGTTTGCTCTAAGAAAATATTTCTTAGTCATTTCTTACAAAAGTGGTGGAATGCCAATAAGAAGAAACTTCTTTCAAGGCTACATTTTTATCCTTTTAGAAATCTCCAATAATCAGGATGCTGAGCTGACGTCAGAACTCAGACGTAGTTCAAGGCGGAGTAATGACTTATCATTGGATCAGAAAGATATCGAAGGTATTTAGTCATGCATTATCAGAATTTTTCGTGCAGAAACTTGCATGTGCTGTTTGTGTTATACTTTTTAAGTTGCAGTGTTTCTTGCATTTTCCAACGTACTTTTGAATACGACAGAAATGTTGCTAAATATTTGTTTTCATCTTGGTTGTAAGCCTTCTCTTCCTTTAGAAATGTTAGCAAAGCGTCAAGGTCATCTCTTATTTTAAGAACGAAGGAAGGAAATATTTCAGTTTAAGGAGTACATTGGCTTTCAGCTTATTCATCTGTGGTCAAACGTAACAGTTGATACCATAAGATATTAAATCCTAACCAGATGCTTAACGGTTCAAATGTTGCTTAGAGCATGTTTCAAAATGAATTTACTTTATGTTTCCTTTCCTGCATAGCAGATATAGCTGGGATAAGGCCTTGAGTGGTCCTCAAATATCTGTTGATGTGCCTCAAGATCTCATCATAGCAGCCTTCTTATTGCATTTTATCAATTTATTTGGTTCTCGCAATTTGTGCTATGGCTAATAAATAACAACCCACTTACATGAGGATGATTGCATGGCTTAAAATGGTAGTTTACTTTATGCAAAATGTTTATGGTATTCCTTGGCTGTGTATGCCAATGTGTGCTATGATATTTTGTATGAATGTATCAACTATTTGTCTTGCTTTGGCTTAAATCCTTTCTGTTTTAATTTTGGTGTTGTGCTGTTGTACATACTCAGTGAAGAATTTTTAGGTGAATAGGAAAATTTCTCTTTGTTATGCACATTAGTAAATATCTGCTATAGACAACGGATCTATAAATACTTAATTTCTTGATGTTTAATCTAAGCTATAAACATTATTTTGCCCAAATTTGAGATAATTTTGGCAAAAATTGAGGTCGTGGTAGCTTAGAGGACAGAGCACCCGCCCGGAAAGTGGGAGACCCGGGTTCGATTCCCGGCTGCGGCAGACTTTTTCTCTTTCAATTTCTTCTTCTAAAAATTGAGGTGTTGATATGTTTACAGGAAGTCAAGTAGTCCAAAACATGGAATGTTTATGGAAGATATTCTCTCATTACTTGATTTCTATATCATAGTCTTAATTTTTTCTCAAAGGAATTGAGTTCTTTGATGAAATGGTAGCCAAATGATTATTAGGGTAAGGAAAATAATATTTCATCATTTTTAGGAAAAATTGACCATTTTCATTTTCCAACTTTATGTAAGTCTCAAGTTGTTAGGTTTAGCAAAATCGAATGGTGAAATCATCTCAATATCTGTGAATAATTTACAAGTAAGAAAATGAATAATCCAACTCAATAGCTGTTTGCAAAGCAGCATTTTATGTATTGAGTTTTCTACATCATGTGAAATGATATTGAAAAATGTTGAGCAAAGCTTAAATATTTTCCAGCTATCAAAGCGTAGAAACATCATTCGATCAGTATTAGCAGCATGATATCTGTTTTTATTGTTAAAAGATCTTTAGATTACATTTACTCCCTTGATAATGCAAAAATTTAGTAACATTTGTTGGATTAGGTAATTATATTGCTAATTTTCTTATGGTATGCATTGAAATTTAACTCTGCTAACATCAACAATAGAATTCTTTCAGTGTTTATAGTTTGATTGTGTGTTTATTTTTCCAAGAAAAAAAAAAGATGTAAGAGTATTCTCCATTCCTCTTATTTATGGATGATCCTTGTCCTGTCAATTATGGTCTTAGTGCTAGATTTATAGTGCCAAAAGTCTGGAAGGCTTGGAATTCATCTGTTATTATAGAGAAAATTTGTGCTAAAAAGGCTCTTGTATTCTCAAAAAAGGTAGTGAAAGCCGACCAAAAAAACGGAGATTGGGCTGGGCAAGGGGCATGCTTCGGAAGAAGAAGAGGAGGGCTGTGATAGAAGTGAAGAAAGAGGATGGTGAGGAAGAGGGGGTGAAGCAGAGCGAGGGTGAAGACAATGGAAAGGAATCCTTACCAGTGAATGAGTCTGAGAGTAAAGGCAAAAGAAAGCACTCTATGGATCAATCAGATAACTCATTGGACCAGAATGACCAGCATATGAATGGAACCAAAGAGAGGACAGAAAACCAGAGCAGTAGTGAGAGCAGGCGATCATCCCAAGGGAGCAGAACTAAACTGAATGAATCCTCAGGTGAATTTTTCGTACCATAACTGAGTTGTAGGTTGAGTTTTGATGTAACAAGCCTGCTTTTACTCATTCCCCCTTCCTCTGACTTCCTCTCTTTTGTTTTCCCCTCTTTGTTTCAGAATTCTCTCCTTGGCATTGTGTAATCCATCATGGCCTTATCCATTTAATTGGTTTTTCTTGCCATTTTGTCTGTACCCATTATTTTCATATGTTCAATTTTATTTCCTATATTCAACAAATATACTCATTACATCTTGGCAGATTTCAGAACTTTTTATTGTATTGTCCCATTAAACCTTAGAAAATATAAACTTCTGGGAATTATAAATTTTCATTTCTTTATATTATATAAATACTTATAAATTATAAGATTCTAATAAGATATCTATTTTGTAGGAAGTTCTCTGAATAGGTGGTTGCTATACAATAGAAAATATGGCATATTATACATGCTACTTGTAGGGAATGACAAATACCATCTGATTTATACAAATTTGTCCTGTATGTTGTAATATTACACTAACATATGTACTTTGTTAATTAAATGTGGCAGATCACTCTCCCCACTTGAAGAGGGTAACAGAGAAGAGGAGAAGTGGTGGAGAGGAGAAGGAAGAGGAGGAAGAAGGTGAGAAGATGGAAGAGGAAAAGATGGAAGAGGTAGTGGAAGATGTGGTAGAAGAGGAGTGCAGAACAGTTTCTGGATTGGATGAGGAATCCATGAGAATGCTACTAGATCAGGTAGTGCACATCACCAAGGGACAGCCATTGGACACATTGGTAGAGTTTTATTCACTTCTGGAGAGAGAAATTGGTGAATATGCCCACAAGTGGAAGCGCCATTCAATGCTCAAGGTGAGTTTTCCACCAACATTTTTGTGATCCACATATTGCTAAGCATGGCTTCATTTCTGCACATTGTGCAGGTTTTGGAGCAGATTGATTAAACAGTCAATGTGAAGGAATTAAAATGCCACTTCAATCCGTGGATTTCATTTTGTGGAAAAAATAAGCCTGCAAGTGATAAAAATAATGCACTGTGTACATTTCTTAAGCTTTCATTAAAGGTATGTAGCGTCTGCAGAATGGCAATCTTTTCAATAAAAAGAAAGTTTGTGAGAGAATAACCCTTAAACTTGACAACCAGTAATTGCTCAATCCTTAATTTTAAAAAATCAATAGGCCATTAAGCTAGTAAATAACGAAGCAAAATTTGTGTTATTTTATGTTAGTAAAAGTTGTGAAACTTTCTTTTAAAAAAGGAAAAATTGCTTTTAAAAGTTCTTTAAAATTTTTCATATGTGGGATTACTTTAGGATTATTGGGATTTCTTTATTTACTGTAGGATTATGACCATTAAGGGATAATTAAAAAAATTATTATATCTGCATGTATGATCTATTATAAATTTATGAGAAAAAATTCTTATGGAAAATTTTTATTCTCAAAATAATAACATCTAGGTTCACCCTTCCCTAGATCTAATGATTTTATTCACACTGTGAGTTTTTGGCTCTTTGATTATGATTGAAACTTCTAAATGACAGGAAATACTGTGCACCTTTTTTAACGTTCAATTTATATTTAGACTGTTATAATAGTTGCATGGCTATTAATTGAAACATTCAAGGCATTGAAATTTTAGACTTCTTATTTAGTTTGAGACCACAGAAAAGAAATTATACCAATAGCGATTTTCAAGAATTCCTAAAACTTTTCACTTAATTTCTCTCTGTTTCAAAAGAGAAGAATCTACTATCAATTGTTAGTAAACAATAATGCTGTGATATAAGTTGAGGTACTGGTGCATGGATACTGAGTGCATGGTTTACTGAGGTTATCTAAGAAAAGATTGATGCAAAGTTGAATCAAAAGCTCCAAAGAAGTGGCAAACCAGAACCTAATTAATAATTGTGTAATTATTCAAGGCATTAAAGAAGGTTTTGGTATATTTAATGGTTAGTGTTAATACCTGTTGGATTGTCAAATTTGAATTACTCCCAAAATATAACCCATGCTATTGATACTAAACTTTAATTTTAGTTAATTTTTTATGGGATTTTATAGTAAGAAAACAAATAAATACAGGAGTTGCTGTGAAATAATTCCTGCTTTTAAATCTTCTCAGAAGATTCTGAATTGTTTGTTTTTCTTTTAAATAATTCTTGATTAATTTATATTTCTTCTTATCAACAGAGCTTGCAGTCTGAAATTCTCCGATTCAAGGAGCATGTAGGAAACTTGCAGTGAGTGTCCTGCACTTGTTCAAGGGATCTCATCTTGGAGTATTAGGGTCATTCGAGTGGTTGCAGTTGTTAAATGCATCATTTATATTTCTACTTGGTGGTTTTGTCCGAATAGTTTTCTTATGGGTGTTGAGTGACTGCCCATCTTAATGAGAAACATTATCTCACTGCCAGAGGCTTTTGTAGCTGCCTGCCAAAGCTACATTTTTAGAACTGTACTAAAGTTATTATGTATATAAATGCTGTAACAGTGATAACATTGTTTAAATAATGTATTCTTTACTTATTCCAATATATCAGCTGCCTTTAAATTTTACACTGCAACATTCATACCTCATCTCAGGAAATATTTGTTTATATCTTGTCATCAAAAAGTTTTCTTAGAGAAGAAAAGTGACTGTGGTGCATTATTAACACAGAAAATATCAATTTATTCTCTCAAAAGTGACTCCTTAAGTTATTACTCTTTTCATTTTCTTTAAACTGTTTTTCTCTTATATCAAATTTAATTTCTCTGGTGTTATTGTTTCCTTTTTGTAAAACCATTATACATCTGAAGCTATGAACTCCTAAACTTGGAAGCTTAAGTAAAGTAATATGAACTCTTGGTTTGATTATTGTTTATTTTTCTCCCCATAGGCTTTTAACTGATATTCAATAATGGTTAAGAGTTACATGAATTACAATAGCATATTCTGATGAATTCAAACAACGTCTCTGTTAATCTGTGATATAATCACAGATTCATTGCCTTGGTGGATTCCATTTAAGATAATGTTTTATTTTAAGAACACAATTAATGATATGGCAAATATTGATTTGTTACTATATTTTGTCAATATATTACTCCTTCAGTTTGATGTATGCAAATTTACTGGGAGAAAATGCTGTTTGGAAATTTCTCTTTAATTATTTTTCAACAGTTTATCCCAAAGAAGTGGTCCTGTTGAATTACCTATCTATCTTATTGAGAAAGAAAGACAGTATGACCAAAGAATGATCAAAGTTTCACCCGGTTCATTTTGGTGTCATTATTATAATCTAAGAGTAGCTGCACGACTCTTTTCTATGGAATAATTTAAGAATGTAAGTAAATAATTTTGCTAGAACTAAGCCAATCAAAATATTGGTATTTTGAGTTGTAATTGTTTTGTAGTTATTAATTTAAATACTTTTCACTTGCTAAGTATCAATTATAATTTAGTATAGTTTTTTGATAGATTTCTAATCTTGGATCAGCCTAAGCTCTTCCTTGATCTTATTGCTGCCAATGTGCAATGAACTGAACAACATTCTGACCAATCATTTTAAATAATATTTTTGGGTCATTGGTTTTCTTGTCATAATTAACTAAAATTGGATTTTATTGCAAATTTTTAAACAACCCCTTTTAGCAGAGGAATTGCTGGATTTTAATGGCAAATGTTGACACAGATAAGCTCTGATTTTCACTAGCTATTTCGTCAAGTATCCTTGATACCTCAATCACTAAATTGAGCATTGTTTTGAATGCCTGATAAGGAGGTGTGGTGGTGATTTTCCTTGTTTGTGTACTCTTCTTTTCATTCCATACTAGTCACGCCTTCTAATGTCACTGCCATGTTCATGTTTCAGTGGTTGGTTTACATCCCAGTATATTAATTGTATCATCATTATGTATGTTTGCCTTTGGCTCTCATGTTGTGAGTAAACTGGTTTTTGTAGAGAATATTGTAATTTTATTGGTTCCTAATGATTTCTTTCTGCTGACAACACAATATGAAATTCTTCATGTGATTTTCATCCATCATAATTCAGTTTAACTCCTTAGAATGTCATTGATTCTAAATTACTGATTTTGATGAATTTGAAGGGCCCTGATTCTAGACAGTTTTGTTTATCTTAAAAAAGTTGAATGCCCCAATATCTGTATCTCTGAAGTTTTTTTTAATGATCAGCTACTTAATTTAATTTTTGTAGTTGTTGTATTATTAAAAGTACTTAGGCAGCTTTGGTCATTTTGCACATATGGGCTCCCACTGTAAATCAAACAGAAGACCATTTTCACAAAAGGCAAACATGCTACCTACTTGGCTATCTGGGAGCCCAATTTCATTTTTACTTCATTTTATAACTATGTAGTACCCAAAACATGAAAATCAATAACTGAAGATCAAGAAGCACGAAACCACTACAAAACCCACTGATGTAGCTGGATCACAAACTGAGATAAGTGCCCTTAAGCCCAGTGATGATATATCTGAATATATTTCAGATGATTTAACTCTTGTTTGAAGTAAACGTAATAGGCACCAGACTGCTAAAATTATTAGCACTAGATCTTATTTGGGAACAACAAACCTCCACTCTGCCAAGTATACAGTGTTTGTTTATGTTTGCTAATCTTGATTAAGCTGGAAGTATTAAGACACCATTGTGCAGAGTAATAGTTAAATTCATGCTGTTTCTATACTTAACTTTGTTTAAATCTCAATGACCAGATTATTATTAGATATTGCTATCAAATTAAATAGATTGAAATGCTTATAACGATGGGACTGGAATGTATCTTAAAGAGAAACAGCTTTAATTTTCTTTAAGATTATTGAATGACATATTTCTGTGAACCATTTATGGAAATTTTTCACTTTTTAAAATGAATGCATTAATAACAAAATTTGACAATTGGATATGATTCTATTCTGCTCACTGATACCCCATCATCCATTCATTTCTAAGTTGTGATGTATCACTCGGCCAAAGCTTGTATTCTGAAGCAACTTGTACAAAGAATATTTCAACAATAGAAGATACGATGCAAACATCATCTTTGGAGTAGCCTCCACTTTTTTCACAACAGCCAATGGTGAACCAAAATACTTCCTGAGTCGTATGGTATTTAGACTATGGAGAAATAAATTGGATGAACACTAACCTACCAATGAAATGGTTATTTGATATTTCGAATAGCATTCTGGAAATTAATTGCAAAAATTTGATTGGTGGCGCTAGTTTTACCTTTAATTTAGTTGACAAAAGTAAATAATATTTTTGCCCTTCAGCATTCAGACACAACTAACCCAGATAAATCGAAACAAATCAAAGAAAGTCAATTCATTTTCTAACTTTAATTTAATTGAAAATTAAAGCTAAGGTATTTCAAAGATGAATGATAAGTATTAGTTATTGAACTGTAAACAGTGTCTAGAAAATAACGAACAGTAGTTTATCATTCGATCTCAGTATTTTCCCTTAAAATCTTATACTGAATATTGTATTGCATTATTCTCGCAATATTTAAGAAATGTGGCAATTGCAGTAGTAGTTGCAGTGTAGAACATGTTGTAAATCAAACTAAATTTAAATATTATCCTACCACCATTTAAAAAGGAACAAAAATGTCAAAAATAACATCACTCAAATTTCAAATAGAGACATCTAGAAAAAGCTGTTTGTGAGAGGTGGACTTAAAATGATTATTATGGAACTGCAGTATTTCTATTACAATTATTTGTTTAAAATAAAATTAAGAACAAGCTAAACTGATAGATATAAAGTGCTTATAACTTTGCATCCTGTACGAACTTAACTAGATCCAAAGAAAAATGCAGCAAAACCTCAAACAATTGATAGGAGTCTCTATTTTTATGAACATCCTGATGTTTGGTTCTGAAAGTGATGTTTTCAATGAATTATTTCAGTCTTCCTTCCAGATGCTTTTAGGTATTCATCCTTGTCAATTTTTAATTTTCTTTAAAAGATCAGAGTTTAAATGCATAATATTTAATATATTTAGATGCTAAATATAATACATAAGTGCAAATTAGTTATGTTCAAATTATTGCAGCTCCAAAGAGACAAATCNCAGGTTCCACAGTAGCTTCCATGACAACTTTTCCTCCGTCAAAAAGTTTTAATGTAATTAAAAGTTTAGTAACATACCGACAGAAGAAATTTGCTAGATAAATTACTAAGTTCTTCGTATTTTCCACAGTTTTTATTTTCAATCGACCGGTTTCGACTATACAGATTAGTTATGTTCAAATTATTGCAGCTCCAAAGAGACAAATCAAGTAATGAATGTCTGAACTAGCATTTTCTTGAGCTTTCATTTCTAAGAAGTTCGTAAAATTGAGATTTTAATGCACTAATCAAACAACCACTATGAAAAATGTGTTGACATTGGGAAGTACCTTTTCTCTAATATAAACACAAAAATATATTAATCCACGTCACATAGAAATACTGCAGTTTCCAAAGGATATACAACGTAAAAACAAGATTTTCTAAAGCTATAAAAAACACAAATACCCATCTACATCAAAATGGTTCATGAATATAAGTAAGTATTGATTGTAGTAAAGAATTTAGCATACTTTCATTCTAAATGGAACCTGGCATTTATAAAATCCTCTCTAAAATTCATTCCTATTTAACATTCTCTGGCTATCAATAGAGTTAGCTGAGTTGGTAATTCTTGATAGGAAATAACTATCAAAAAACTTAAAAACTTCATATTTCCCCTGAAGTAAGTACTTTATAATGCCAAACAAAAAAATCTGAATTCTTCTTGACACCTCAAATCTAAATATGAAATCTTTATCATAGCTTTTTTATTAAGACTGTCTGTTTAACAAAAATTGGCCTATAACTGTAAGTTACAGAAGTTGCTATATTGGTGTTTATTGAGCTCATAATCTGGATTGAGCAATCAGAATGTAATATTATTGAATACTTAAAAACCCTGACTGGAATGATTAGAATGATTTAAGAAAATGATAAAAAAAATGACAACTCATTTCTACTTGTAAAATGACATTTTTCGTTTTTTATATATAAAATTTTTCATGGCTTAGAAATACTTGTATTGCCATCAAAGGCAAAGTCCTTGAAAAAATAGAGAAAAACTGATGGACAAGCAAAAGTAAGCTATCAAAAATTCAAACTGATTTCTGATAAAACCACTGGTGGTAGTGATGCCTCTACCTCTGCCAACGCTAGGAATCAGACCCGCAACATGGGAAACGAGCGCACATGGGGCAACGAGTGGCCACAACAGCCCACCAGAGGACAGGGAACTCATACCAGAGGCCGCCAAGGCTCCCGAGGCAGACCATAGACCTCAGACGGATATTGCTACTCAGCCGGACGTGGAGGATGCCCTTCTATTGCTGGACATGTTGAACGGGCAAGGCAGCGGCCCGACAGGTGACGAAGTGGAGCAACCCGACCACGGTTCGGAAAACTCTGACTCCGGCAGAGACTCACCAGAGGATTCCGACACCGAACTTCCAGACTTCGAAGGATCTGATGGCATGCTTCAGCTACCAGGTAAACAGGTGCCTCAGCTCCAACTTCCCCAAATAAGTGAAGTGCCCTATGTGAAAAGTTACCCATACCAGAATCCCAAAGTGCTTCGACTTGTGCTCCTAGGGGCTGATCTCCCGAAACCGGGAGATGCCCCGTTTGTGTTTTTAAGGTCACGGCCAACCGCGGCCAACAAGTGCATGATCAAAGTGTTAGAAAGACAGGGCATAGTCAAACCAGTACCCTCAGTAAAGTGCGCCTTCTGGTTTTCTGTGATACCCAACGCAAATGGAAAATCCAGAACGATTCTGGACTTTTCCACATGGACTGAATGGTTTCGGAAACCAAAGTTTTCTCTCTTGGATGCGGCAAAAGCCATTTTGCACCTAGGTCCCATAGTCCGCATGGCCAAATTAGATTTAGACTCGGCCTTTCATCAAATTCAAATTAGACCCCAGCACCGCCAGTTCTAGTTTTGCAGGCTCCCTATGGGACATATTTTAGCCCCGGCGATTATGCAATGGTTCGCGTTGGCAGTCGCAACGGAAGTTGAAAACTTGTTTCAGATTCGCTTAGTATCATACCTCGATGACTGGCTACTTGCTGCCTACGATCTATCACTGGAGCAGGTCATGAAAATCGCCACCTTCATGGAGGTAGAACTAGGAATCACGTTAAACCATGCGAAATGCAAATTTGCCCCCAATGTTACCCTGGACTATCTCGGCGTACGGATAAACACCGAAAGAATGCAGATCCAACTGTTACCAGCCACTATAGCTCGGGTACACCTGATCATATGTGTTCTGCCACGGTTTCGCCCTCAGGATATCCCTAAACCTGCTGGTTTTATTTCATGGACAGTGTACATGCTCAATCTCCCACGTTTCTTAATTTCAGATGTTTATGTACGAAATGATAAGTGGCTAAGGCAATGTTTTGATCAACAAATGTTTTCGAGAGTTCGAAATTTTGACCAACGCTGTAGGAAAGAAATTACAGTGTATACAGATTCCACACCCTCGCAAGAGGCAATTTTTATTCCGGACTGGAACCGCGAGTTTGTGCATACCTTCCAAAGTGAACAGCCAATCTACGCCGCTGAGGGCTTCATGGCACTTCTTGCACCCTTTATGTTATTACAACTTAACCTTATTGATGATTCTTATTTCGTTCAGGTCATGTGCGACAATTTGTCAGTTGTTCACTCTCTCAATAAAGGGAGAGGCATTTTGTTTGTAAACAATGAAAATAATTGTAAGATGTTTTTGAAAGTAATAAAGGAATTGCCACTTGGGGTGCCCTGGGTCCACGTTCCTGGTCACTTAAACCCAGCTGACCGTCCTTCTCGGACTGTCCCGAATTATATGCCTGGTCAGCAGCTTGTTTGACCAGGTATATAAGGCGGGTGTCCGGGATGGCGCGTCAGTCTGAAAAGTGATCAGGAGCGGGACTCAGATTTTCTTTTACGCGTTCTACCAACGCAATTAGCGAACAGTATGAAATTTCATCATACCCACTAGAGTTCGTGCGTCACAATAAATATCTAGGAGTTACACTCAGCAGTAGTTTATGGTTCAAAGAACATATTAGTGATATTATAGGAAAGGCAAATAGATTGCAGAGATTGACAATTAGAACCCTGAGAGTTCAAAATTCAAAGAATTGCTTATTATTCCCTCAATAGGCCTAAGTATTCCCGAATACTGCTGTGCGGTTTGGGATCCACATGAAGTAGGGTTAGTTTCAGATATAGAGATGGCCCAACGTAGAGCAGCTCGTTTCCTCACTGGAAACTTCAGGTTCCACAGTAGCTTCCATGACAACTTTTCCTCCGTCAAAAAGTTTTAATGTAATTAAAAGTTTAGTAACATACCGACAGAAGAAATTTGCTAGATAAATTACTAAGTTCTTCGTATTTTCCACAGTTTTTATTTTCAATCGACCGGTTTCGACTATACAGTCATCTTCAGGTACCAGAACATGTCAGACTGGCAGAATTTATAGGTGTGTACGGAGTTTTGATGGGAGAGAAAGGAGTGGGGAGGGGTCGTGATATGTGAGATCATTGGTGAGGTTAGGGGTAAGGGATATTTCGATTATCTCCAATGCGTTNTATTTGCCTCTGTTTCAAGAGTGTTGATGTTTCGAGCACTGATTGCATGGTTGGTATCATCTGCATAAACTACCAGCAAACTATGTATGATATCTGTGCATAAGTCATTTATATAAATTAAGGATATCAAAGAGCCTAAGACAGATCTTTCTGGTTCTCCAGAAAGTATAGTTGTAGTTTTTGATGTATAGGTCACTATTTTTACATCATCATGACTGTATTTTAGTTGTACTTATTGTTTCTTGTTTGATGTAAATCATGTCAGCCAATTATAGGTAAGCCCATTTATTCCAATTAACCTAAGTTTTTGTTAGAATAGAATGGTTTACTGAATCAAAAGCCCTTGACAGGCCATAGAATAATCCAGTAACTGATTCTTTTTTATCAACAGAGTCTTATACCAATTGCAGTAAATTAAACAGAGATGTTATGGTAGCTTTTCATTGTAGAAATCCATGCTGTGACTCCAAAATCGGATTATATCTCTTAAGGTAGTTAATGATAAGGACATATATAATTTTTTCGAAAATTTTTGAAAAAGATGATGTTCTGGCTATAGGCCTAACATTTTTCTATCGTTTTTCTGTTATTTCTCTACTAGTAAGTGACCCTGTTGTTGGAACTCAATTTAGTTTAAAAGTATATCTATTATCATTTATATATCAGGTCCTCATAGGCAAGAAATAGTCAGTTGTAAGATCATAATACTCAATATATTTCTTACTGTTATTTATAATATCTATTCTACTATTTTCAAGTCATGAAAGACTACTTTACGTATATTTCTTATAGAAAAATATAACAACTGGCTATCCTCTTGTTTTTATATGGGGTAACTCAAGAAATCGAAATTTAAGAATTGCTTTGGTTATAAAAAGGATGGGTTGTTAATTTCCAAAATATTTTACAACTTTCCTTTCATTTTATCAATGTTCTTGCAATTTTGAATTTAAATTAATGTTTCAGGACCAAAGTAAGATTCTATCATCATTTTCCTTTCCCTAGACACTTGTCTCAATTTTGTAGGACCATTGTTTTGAATTTAATTGTGTAAAAGAAACTACCTCTATAAGTGCAGGTTTAAGGTTAGTTTTTGAGAAATGAGCATTTAAAAATCAGCGTCGTATTTCAGCAGTTCACTGCTCAAGAGCCTATGCATATGCCGGTAGCTTCAAGGCAGTCGTGGTGTAGAGGTAACACGCCTGGCACCGAAGGTGACATTCTCTGGTTTGATTCCGATCGCGTTAAAGTAGACTTTTCTTTTATGTCATAAAAGTCTTTCTCTTTCGTTTGTAATTTATCGATTTTCATGCCACATTCAAGAAAAACTTTTTTAATGATTATTTTTGCTACCTCCGATAGTTATTGAATGAAGCTTATATACTTTCCTGGAGGAAATTATTCGCCGAATTAAGTTCCCGCTCAAAATCACTTTCCCATGTTTTAACAGCCGTGGCTAACAGTACTCCTAAAAGAGGACAAAGGCAGGGTTTTCCCTAGCCAAATGAGTTTATAGCCCTTTCCTGACAAATCTAAGTTACTCGGCAGTTCTCAAAATTTTTGTACATTTTTTTCAATATCAATTTCTAAAAATTTGCTTCTGTAAGTTTTCATTCCTTTCAGAATATTAGGAAAAACATTTATAATGAATTATGAGCTAGATTCAGTAGGAAAATGAATTATGTTTTTGGCAGATCGATAATTATTATAATTTACTCAAATAGTAAATTCCTTTTCTAGAACCACTACATCAATGATACTTGTATGTGGGTTGTTTATTTCCAAAATATTTTACAACTTTCCTTGCATTTTATCAATGTTCTTGCAATTTTGAATTTAAATTAATGTTTCAGGACCAAAGTAAGATTCTATCATCATTTTCCTTTCTCTAGACACTTGTCTCAATTTTGTAGGACCATTGTTTTGAATTTAATTGTGTAAAAGAAACTACCTCTGCAAGTCATGAAAAAGTACTTGACGTTCATTTCTTATGAAAATGTATTATGGGCTCTTGGGTTCAAACCCAGGCCTTTACTGAGATGAGAATACTTTTCCTGGGGGTTTCAACATAGTGGAAACAGAATGCAGTTTGTTTCAGATCTCTAAATCAAGCCATTTCTAAGATAGGGGGATTGACAGACAGACATTGGTTTTTTATATAGACGTTTGTTGTTGCTGAAGATTACTTCAAGAAGGTTTTCCTGGGTTTCTGAAAGATTCATATCCAGGCATATTTTGTTCAATAATATTTTGCTAAATTATTTTAATGGTAGTAAAAGTATGCCAAATATTACCTATCAAAACCGCACCACAGCTATCTACCAATTGGGTGCAAACATCCATGCAGATTTAACATCTTAAAACTAGATCTTAAAATCATACATTCTCTCTTTAGAATCCAAAAAAAAGGTCCTAAGGGTCATTGGAAAGGTCCCTTTCAGACAATCCTGTAAGCCACTCTTCCAGAATTTCAAGATTCTACCATTACCTTGTATATATTTACTACATATGGCCATATTTGTGAAGCAGAACATTAAGGAGTTTCAATTAAATAATTCAATTCATGAACATGACACAAGAAGAATGAAAGATCTTCATCTTGAAAGATCTGTTATCAAAGCTCATGCCAGGGGCCCAAAAATAATGTCTACAATAATATATAATAAGCTGCCATTGCCTATTAAAAACGTTGACAGTATAAATAAATTTAAAAAAGAGGCTTTTAATTTTCTTTTGAAAAAATGTTATTACTCAGTTCATGAATATCTTATCAGAAAATGAATTTATTCATATTTTCATTACTCTCTAAAAGATTGTATAATTTGATTTTATGTATTGTATGTATGATTTGATTTTATGCTGACTTATCCTATACATACCATTTATGTCCCTGGACTAATAAATAAATACAAATACAAATACCTGAGACACTTGTCACGAGACGCTACATGCTAGACGCTAGTTGCGAGACGCTAGGCGCAACTAGATGATGGACGACGGATGCTAATCGCGACACGATAGACGAAAGACGGTGAATGTGACGCTATGTGCCAATACTACATGCTATACGCAAAATTAAAGACGCTAGACTCTACACACTATCCGCGATAACAGACTAGATCAACGCTAAACGTAGGTTCGGACACGATAGACGCAAGGCGCTTAATGCGAGACGCTACCCGGGAGAGGCAAAGCACGACAAGCTAGTCGCTCTGGTGTCGCACGGTATTTGTGAAACACCAGACGTGAAACGCTTGACGTCAGATACTATACCGGAGACGAAAAATGCACGACGGTAGACGCGACACGGTCGCGATAACGCGCTAGGCCCTAGACGCTACATAAAAAGTTAGTAGACGTTAGTTGAGAGATGCTATATAGCCGCGAACGCCTTACGCTAGCTGCTAGACGAAAAACGCGAGACGCTTTACAAGAGAAGTTAGATGTTTGACGATACAATAGACGTAACACGCAAGATGCAAGACGCTAGAGGAGAAACGCTAAGCGCAAGGCCTTAGATGGCAGACGCCGTCGCTACACGATGGGCGTTTGTCGTAAGGCATTAAAAGCTACACGAGAGTGGCGAGTCGCAATAATTTTGCACAGTAAACTCTAGACACTAGACGGTAGATTCAGTACTCGGATGTAAAGGCGCGAGATGCTAGAAGCCAAGCATTAGACGTGATACACTATACGCTCAGCGCTAGACAGAAAAAGCTAGACGAAAATCGGTATATTCAAGACGTTACCCTAGACATGCTAGGCAAAATACGCTTGTTGGGTTGCGTTTTCCGTGAGATGCTAATCGTGAGTCACGAAGCAAGGGAAGCGTAATCTCATCCCGCATGATACAAGACTTAAGAGGTTGGACCCAATGCGCTAGGTCCTAACGCCGGATAAAAAACGGTAGATGCAAACCGTGAGTGGCAAGCCGTAAACGCTAGATGCTGCACATGAGACGCTTAATACTAGACGTTAAACGCGATTGTGTAACGCGTTACGTTACACAATATGTATTTCCAAAACGCAACCAAGACGCAACACGTTTAGAGCGAGGCGCCAAACACAAGACCATTGGCGCTAGACGCTACACGCAACAACGAAGATGTGAATCGCAAGGTGCTTGAATTGAGGCGCTTGTGGCGAGACGTTAGACGTAAGCCACTATATGTAAGAGTATATATGCTTAACCCTAGATGAGATATTCTATGCGATATAAAAAACGCACTAACCACGAGACGCTAGATGATAGACGTTTGTTTCGAGACACAGGACGCTAGACGCTAGATCGTAGACGCGGTAAGCTAAACGTGACACATAACAATAAGACGGTGAATGCGACGCTAAACGAGATTAACTACATGCTAAGCGCGAAATTAAAGACCCGAGACTCTAGATCAGTGCTTCCCAAAGTGGGCGCTACAGCGATCCATAGGGGAGGTGATGGCCACAGGTGCATTTGGGGGGCGATGAATAACTGTAAGGGGGCGGTGAAAGCATAAAAGAAAGAAGAGAAGTTTTAGAAAAATTGATTTATGTATTCCGCTCATAACGCTTAATTTTTCTTTGATCAACGTACTTGACGTTGGCTCAGTTCCCGCATACTTCATCACTTGCATTGAGGTATCTGCAATCGCGCACTGCTACTGTTCATGTGGTGCCACTTTGGGGGTGGCAAGTGGTGCGACGGCACCGGGACCCGCGCTAACAGGGCCTAAATTAACTTAATTCAGCATTAAGAGGCCAACCGCAGAAACGTTCTTTTGCCATTTAAATTAAGCATAAGAATTTAAAACGTAAATGTAAAACCTAATTTCACCGTTAAATTGATTTAAAACTGCAGCGTGGAAGCGTTTTTACGCGCGTAAACGTGCGCGCGTTCATAATTTCAAACTTCAATGTTTCTGTTTCTTCAACCTTTCTTTACTATATTTTACGAAAAAGGTAGAAACAAAAAAAGGTAGGAAAAAAAATTAATTTCCAGGGGGGCGCTGAGTAATATTTTATCTGGAAAGGGGGCGGTAGGCCAAATAAGTTTGGGAACCACTACTTTAGATGGTTGAAGCCATGCGCAGGCCGCGATAAGCAAAAAGATCGACCGAAAACGTAGGTCGAGGCGCGATAGAAACATGGCGCTTCATGCGCGACGCTACCCGGAAAACGCAAAGCGTCAGAAGCTAGTCGCTACTCTGGTGTCCCACCGTAAACATGAGACACCAGACGTGAAACGCTTAACGTCAGATACTACACCGGATACGAAAAATGCACGACGCTAGACGCGACACGGTAGAGCCAACGTGCTAGACCCCTAGACGCAAGATAAAAAGTAGCGAGACGCTAGCCGTAAACGCTGGACGCAATGCGCTAGAAGCGAATCGCTGAACTAGAGACGCTAGGCGCTACTACTACTACTACTACTACCACTACCGTCTTGGTAAACACTACAGCGGAGTCGCTAAGCGCTTGATTTTAGACGTTAGAGGCGACACGCCACACGATAGTCATATACCCATCCATCAGTTACTCTAGGCGCTTGCTTAAATACCTAGCCCAACATTATGCTTTGAATGACTGCCTATGGAATTAGGAAAGGATCTAAGATATTTAGGCAATAAAGAAATCTTGAAATTATAAACAATATTTACGTGAAGTACCATATTAGTCGCTTACAGAACAGATACCATATTACAGTAAAACCCGGTTAAGATGATATCCGGGGGACCAAGCGATAATCGCTTGTTAAGCGTGATATCGTTAAGACCGGGTGGAGTAATGTTCGTCGCCTTATATCATATTTTAGAAGAATGCTTGCCGCATAAAGAGGACGTCGCACTTACTTAGTTACAAATTCCATTTCATCATGGGAAAAAGGAAAAGAATGGTAATATTTCATTATTCTTAAAGTTCGTTTACATCTGCCCCTATGGATTTCCGCAACACCTCGCCTGATACTGTGAATTTTACTGTTTGATCGGTTTACATGCGAGCAAAATTTACGTAGTTGATGCAACAAATGTGTAACAACAACGCGCTGATTGTTGACTGAATCCATATATGGATCGTTTACCTTAGCCATAACTTCTTTACTTCTTCGGAAATCAGTTAATCGGATACAACAGGGTTATAGGAACCGCTTAAGAACAAGGAATATGAGATATGACAGTGCAGCTAGATAACGGAGATACAGATAAAGTAAAAAAATCCGTTTATCAAAGGAGGCGAGCATTCGGTTAAAGCGGGTTGTAGCGCATCTGGGGACGGGATAAATTTGCGTCTCGAGCGGGAAGCAGAGCGCTTCCAGCAGTATATTTACCATGTACATACATAATTCGTTTGGTCAGTACCGGGACAAAAATCGAGTCTTAAGCGGGATAACGTCTTAAGCGGAAGCATCTTAAACGGATTTTACTGTAATTAAAACATATAACTCATCTAAAAATCACATGATTTTTAGAATCCCTGCATAAATTCAACCCTTAATTCGTTGCCCCGGAGCCTATGCATGCATGTAGTACAGGATACGAAAAGGATACACTTAACTGCCATTTATGGTGAAAATTACATGTTTTGAGTGTAATTATTACAAATTTCTCTTTGCCACATGATTTCCCATTATTAGTGAAATTTCAATTATTCCTGGGTTTTTTTCTGGTTTCTTGGTTAATAAAGAGCATTGAAATAAATTGTTTCCTCTATGGTCATTGTATCTCGCAAAAGNTCTTTGGTATAAAATTTTTCATGGCTTAGAAATACTTGTATTGCCATCAAAGGCAAAGTCCTTGAAAAAATAGAGAAAAACTGATGGACAAGCAAAAGTAAGCTATCAAAAATTCAAACTGATTTCTGATAAAACCACTGGTGGTAGTGATGCCTCTACCTCTGCCAACGCTAGGAATCAGACCCGCAACATGGGAAACGAGCGCACATGGGGCAACGAGTGGCCACAACAGCCCACCAGAGGACAGGGAACTCATACCAGAGGCCGCCAAGGCTCCCGAGGCAGACCATAGACCTCAGACGGATATTGCTACTCAGCCGGACGTGGAGGATGCCCTTCTATTGCTGGACATGTTGAACGGGCAAGGCAGCGGCCCGACAGGTGACGAAGTGGAGCAACCCGACCACGGTTCGGAAAACTCTGACTCCGGCAGAGACTCACCAGAGGATTCCGACACCGAACTTCCAGACTTCGAAGGATCTGATGGCATGCTTCAGCTACCAGGTAAACAGGTGCCTCAGCTCCAACTTCCCCAAATAAGTGAAGTGCCCTATGTGAAAAGTTACCCATACCAGAATCCCAAAGTGCTTCGACTTGTGCTCCTAGGGGCTGATCTCCCGAAACCGGGAGATGCCCCGTTTGTGTTTTTAAGGTCACGGCCAACCGCGGCCAACAAGTGCATGATCAAAGTGTTAGAAAGACAGGGCATAGTCAAACCAGTACCCTCAGTAAAGTGCGCCTTCTGGTTTTCTGTGATACCCAACGCAAATGGAAAATCCAGAACGATTCTGGACTTTTCCACATGGACTGAATGGTTTCGGAAACCAAAGTTTTCTCTCTTGGATGCGGCAAAAGCCATTTTGCACCTAGGTCCCATAGTCCGCATGGCCAAATTAGATTTAGACTCGGCCTTTCATCAAATTCAAATTAGACCCCAGCACCGCCAGTTCTAGTTTTGCAGGCTCCCTATGGGACATATTTTAGCCCCGGCGATTATGCAATGGTTCGCGTTGGCAGTCGCAACGGAAGTTGAAAACTTGTTTCAGATTCGCTTAGTATCATACCTCGATGACTGGCTACTTGCTGCCTACGATCTATCACTGGAGCAGGTCATGAAAATCGCCACCTTCATGGAGGTAGAACTAGGAATCACGTTAAACCATGCGAAATGCAAATTTGCCCCCAATGTTACCCTGGACTATCTCGGCGTACGGATAAACACCGAAAGAATGCAGATCCAACTGTTACCAGCCACTATAGCTCGGGTACACCTGATCATATGTGTTCTGCCACGGTTTCGCCCTCAGGATATCCCTAAACCTGCTGGTTTTATTTCATGGACAGTGTACATGCTCAATCTCCCACGTTTCTTAATTTCAGATGTTTATGTACGAAATGATAAGTGGCTAAGGCAATGTTTTGATCAACAAATGTTTTCGAGAGTTCGAAATTTTGACCAACGCTGTAGGAAAGAAATTACAGTGTATACAGATTCCACACCCTCGCAAGAGGCAATTTTTATTCCGGACTGGAACCGCGAGTTTGTGCATACCTTCCAAAGTGAACAGCCAATCTACGCCGCTGAGGGCTTCATGGCACTTCTTGCACCCTTTATGTTATTACAACTTAACCTTATTGATGATTCTTATTTCGTTCAGGTCATGTGCGACAATTTGTCAGTTGTTCACTCTCTCAATAAAGGGAGAGGCATTTTGTTTGTAAACAATGAAAATAATTGTAAGATGTTTTTGAAAGTAATAAAGGAATTGCCACTTGGGGTGCCCTGGGTCCACGTTCCTGGTCACTTAAACCCAGCTGACCGTCCTTCTCGGACTGTCCCGAATTATATGCCTGGTCAGCAGCTTGTTTGACCAGGTATATAAGGCGGGTGTCCGGGATGGCGCGTCAGTCTGAAAAGTGATCAGGAGCGGGACTCAGATTTTCTTTTACGCGTTCTACCAACGCAATTAGCGAACAGTATGAAATTTCATCATACCCACTAGAGTTCGTGCGTCACAATAAATATCTAGGAGTTACACTCAGCAGTAGTTTATGGTTCAAAGAACATATTAGTGATATTATAGGAAAGGCAAATAGATTGCAGAGATTGACAATTAGAACCCTGAGAGTTCAAAATTCAAAGAATTGCTTATTATTCCCTCAATAGGCCTAAGTATTCCCGAATACTGCTGTGCGGTTTGGGATCCACATGAAGTAGGGTTAGTTTCAGATATAGAGATGGCCCAACGTAGAGCAGCTCGTTTCCTCACTGGAAACTTCAGGTTCCACAGTAGCTTCCATGACAACTTTTCCTCCGTCAAAAAGTTTTAATGTAATTAAAAGTTTAGTAACATACCGACAGAAGAAATTTGCTAGACTTATTTTATATGATTGCCATTTCGCTTCTGCTGTATAACTTCTAAGGCTTAGGAAGGGTGCATTGGACAGGGTCGGATTTTTCACATGAATTTCATTCTCTGCTTAAATCATAGATCCTCCATCCACAGGAAGAGATTCTTTGACGTGCGTGTGGGAGCAAGTGATGGTTAACGGGTGGGTTAGTTCGCGTGTGTGCGATTGGGTGTGGGTGCGCGTGTGGATGCGCGAGTGCGTGTGGGTTATTATTATTATTATAAACACCTTGGTAGGGGTTATACCATTAGGTCATCTGCCTTCTAGAAAGTCCAATCCTACAATCATCCGACATCCCACAATCAACCCCCCATTCCACAATCATCCCTTATTCCACAATCATCCCTCATCCCTCAATCACCCCTCATCCCTCAATCAACTGCTCTTTCCTCAATCACACCTCATTCCACAATCAACCCCTCATTCCACAATCACCCTTATTCCTTAATCAACCACTCATCCTTCAATCACCCCTCATTCCAGAATCACGCCTCATCCCTCAAACAACCCCTCATCCCTCAACCATCCCTTTTCCCAAAGTCACTATTAGAAATAACCATTACCATGTGAATGGGTACCGCACACGTCAACAACGACCGCGACCTCAATACCAAGTATGGCCCACAACCGTGTCCCACGTATGTAAGGAGCCGGAACAAAAAAAAGCAGTCTCCCTGATACATCTCAAAATCTGTCTTCCCAAACATTCGAAACCAGTCGACAACCAATCCTCGGATGGACAAATTCTGCGGATGCATTCGAGAGCCACACGTGGCCCGGTAGCACACTCCTCTACAAGCTTATATGCTTCGGTCGCATGCGTGAATGAACACTTGAGATATGAATATAATTAAGATAATAAACAATGAATAAAACCGAAAGTTCATCCATTCCAATTGAGGTTGGTAAAAACGGTTATATAGATGCATTTCCTTTCCTCTAGGTATTTATTTCCCATTGCATAGAAAGCCCATGGCCACATAACTATACCATACGTGAAATTCACGCTACACGTCAGAGTTACACGCTACGCGAGAGAGGGGTGTCGCCATACACTTGCACATTAGAGGCTAGACGAGTGACGGTAGATACATTACTCGAAAGACAATACGCGAAACGCTGGATGCTAGAAGCCCAGCAATAGACGCGTTACACGATACACTCAGCGCTAGACGGTAGAAGCTGGACAGGAAGCTAGACGCAAGTCGGTATATTCAAGACGTTACCCTAGAGAAGCTACAGATGAGAGAGACGCGAGACACGGGACGCTACACCCGAGAGCTTAGACCTAATGCGCTAGGACCTAAGGCCAGGTAAAAGACGGTAGACGCTAAGTGGGAGTAGCAAGCTGTGCGCGCAAGATGTTACACGTGAGACGCTTATTGCTAGGTGTTAAACGCGAGACGCATTACGTTACACAAAATATTTGAGACACCACCGAGACGCATCACGTTCAAAGCGAGGAGCCAGACGCAAGACGATTGGCACTAGACGCTGCGAATCGCTAGCTAGTTCACATAATACGCGTGTAGCGAGACACTAGACGTGAGCAATTACATGGAAGAGTATATATGCTAAACAATTGATGAGGTTTACTATGCGCTATACAATGCGTGAATATATATATATATATATATATA